>ML290929.1:3565-23168 GCA_005239495.1 Nicotiana undulata | reverse complement strand
GGGTGCTCACCCTATTAGTGGTTCAAGAGTTATGATGGAATTCCTGCGCTATCTCATATTGGCATGTAGGTGTAGTAAGCAGTATGTAATTGGAAGTAAGGATCAAGAATGCGGTTCGGTGTTGACAAGGATGTCATGAGCTCGGGTGATCAAGAAGAAGGGATTTGAATGTCTAGAGTAAGCTGGTGTTGTCTTTTGTGTCACCTGAGATCAGTGTTTGGTGAACGAGGCTTTGTATCCTGGTCATGGGTTCTTGATGCGTTTTGCAGTATTAGTGTGGTCGGTGGTATGGATGTGCAGACTTGTTACCTCGCGGTAAAGGTCATGGGGGCATGCCACGAGAATATCGTATGAGTGTGACATGTATTCACATAATGGATTGAAGATTTAGACCGAGTATAAGGAGGTGTAATATTGCTTATGTGAGAATTTATGCTTCGGAGGCGTTCAGTTCATTGTGTTGTGGATTGTAGGGTGTTTGTCCCGGCTATGATGGTTGTTCTTGCGTGTTATGAGAAGAGGTGGGTTATTATGGACCCAGGTAAGGCTATCAGCCTAGTTCGGTGCGAGCAGAATCAACTTGAAGTGTGTGAATGGGTTTAAACAGGATTATGGGCTTAATGTGAGGCAAATGTGTTCCTTTCAATATAGCGCTCCTCAAGGAGGGATGCTGGAATATCATTGTTCCGTCTTCGTTCATTTCATGTAAGGTTATTATTGTGTCATGTGAGTTGTGAAACTGCTTGAGAAATTCCTATGTGTTAAGATTCAACGTAGTGATGATGTTATGTGAGCAGGAGGGCTCTTGAGATTTCAGAGTATATATATATCGCACCTCAGATGTGCTTAATGTTTGTAGCATATGGCTCTATCAGTATCCCCGGGATGGTATTATGCACTTAGCGTGCTTATGGCCAGTATTCAGTAATTTGTAATGGTGAGCAATTCAGCTCCGTGTATATCTCCTAATGTGAATTTTATGATGGGATCGGGTGGCACGCCACCACGGGTAGTATGTTATTTGGATTGGGTTGCACGCCGCAATAGGGTGATGTTGAGTGAGGTTCCTATATTTATTTTTCTTGTCTTTTTCTTCCTATTTTCTAAGAAAATCCATGTTAGTTGCGTGAGTTGAGTAGTCCCTTCCTGAGTCATTTCCTTATGTATCATGTTCGAATTGTGGCATATTGGCGCATTGTGGCATCGCGTGAGGCTATTGGTCATGTCTGGGGTGATTGGTTGTCTGAGCAGCTCATATTGGGTGAGACGAGACTATTGGATCAGGGATCAGTGCGATAAGATTTTGTGAAGTATGGTAAAGAACAAATACCAGTATTAGCGAAGTAATGAGGTGATGATTTAGACAAAAAATGAGAGAATCAATGTTTGGTTAACTCTGCAATTGTTTAGAAATTTCTACACATCTCCTCAGTTGTGGTGGTATCATCAGCATTATAGCAGGATGTATATGTATATAAGCAGATGCAATGGGAGCATCTGATTCGTGGAATTTTGGCTATTAAGGTTAATGGAACGTCATTGTGGTAGATGGTGAATTATGCGGTGCATGGTGCTAACTCGGCAAAGGTACGCAGTCGTGATTTGGTACCTCATGTGGTAGTTGATACGGTGTTTATATATTGGAAACAGGTCTGACAGAGAATTTTAGGTGTTGGAACTGGGTTCTGAGCTTATTGTATGGATAAAAGAGGATATCTTCAGATTTTATCAAGCTAATGTGCTCAAGTGGGTTGTGGTAGCATGGGCAGGTGCATGAGGTGTTAAACAACGATTTCAGATAACTTCAAAGTAGTTCTTGGCACGTTCGAGGACGAACGTATGTTTAAGTGGGAGAGAATGTAACGACCTGACCAGTCGTCTTGAGCTCTAGCGCGTCGTTCAGCGGTTTGAAGTCATGAGCAACTTTGTTTATGGTATTATGACTTGTAGGTGTGGTCAGAATTGAATTTCGGGAAGTTCTGAGTCAAATTGGAAAGAAAATTCTCATCTTAGAAGCCTTAAGTTAGAAGAATCGACGAAGACTGGAATTCGGAGTAAACGACCTCGGAATCAGGATCTGAAGGTTTCAGCAGGTTCGTATGATGGTTTCGGACTATGGCGTATGTATGGATCGGGTTAAGGATAACCCGGGAGCGTTTCAGCATATATTGTGGAAGTTAGCATTTTAGAAGGAATTTCATAAGTCTGGGTTGAAGTGCATTTCAGTGTTCATCATGTCCGTTTGAGATTCCGAATCTGGAAAATAGCTCTGTATGGTGATTCTGGAGTTGGGAGCGCGATCGTATGGTCATTTTGAAGTCATTTGGCTAAAGATAGAAATTTGAAGGTTTTTGAGAAGTTTGATCGAGAGTTTGACTTTTTGATATCGGAATCGGATTCTAATTTCGAAAGTTGGAGCAGGTCTGTAAGATCGAATATGACTTATGTGTAAAATTTGGGGTCAATCGGACGTGATTTGATAGGTTTCGGCATCAGATGTAGAAGTTTGAAATTTCAAAGTTCATAAAGCTTGAATTGGAGTGCGATTCATGATTTTGACGTTGTTTGATGTGATTTGAGGCCTCGAGCGAGTTCGTATCATGTTTTGGGCATGTTGATATAATTGGTTAAGGTCCCGAGTGCCTCGGGTGGATTTAGGAAGGTTAACGGAATAAATTTCGGACCAAAGAGTTGCTGAAATGTTCTGCAGAAAGCCGTTTTGACAACAACTAGTGCAATCGTAGAGCTGAATGTGGAAGCTTATATCTCTAAATCTATGAGGAATCAGAAACGTTGCTAAACATAAAAGTTGTAGCCCTTGCATTCTAGTTTCCAGAAAGTTAAACCATTCATGATTTGGACATTTTATCAGAAAATTATGATCGATTGAAGATGTCTAGTGGAGCAGTTTCGACAGAATTTTCTGATGCATGGAGCTGACTTTAGAAGCTCAAAGCTCGGAATATATAAAGAGTTATATGGTGTAATACCTATCAAATTAAAGATCGTAGAGTCTAGTTTCTAAATATTCAAAACTGTTTGTCATTTGGATATTTCTACAAGGAGTTATGGGCGTTTTAACAGAAGGTGTACAGCAAGAAAATATTATAATAGGATGTACAACCTGCACAGTGCAAGATACAACTCGATGAAGCCTGGGCAAATTGTTTTAAACACGAGTTTTGGCCCATTTCTTTCATTTCTTTAATATGGCTTGGACGATTTTGGACAACTCAAGGAGGGATTTTCACCAAGCAACACTAGGTAAGTGATTTCTTCCTATTTTTGAGTTAAATATGTGATCTTACATGGATTTAGACATGGAAAATTAGTATAAATTTGGGATTTTTGGGGAAGACCTNCATTTCTTTCATTTGGCTTGGACGATTTTGGAGAGCTCAAGGAGGGATTTTCACCAAGCAACACTAGGTAAGTGATTTCTTCCTATTTTTGAGTTAAATATGTGATCTTACATGGATTTAGACATGGAAAATTAGTATAAATTTGGGATTTTTGGGGAAGACCTAGAATTTGGAATTTTGAACTTTTACCATGAATTTGAGCATGAAAATTAGAGTAAATTGTATAATTGACTTAGTAAAGCTATGGGTAGAGTTTATCTTCGAGAAATCTCGGAATCCGGGCACGTGGGTCTGAGGGAATTTTGGTCAACCTTTCGAGCGGAGTTGGGAACTTATATAATTTGAATTGCTTCAAGTAGTAGAGTGAATTTTTATTGGTTTGCCCGTTATTTGAATAGTTTTGGCGCGTTGTGCATCAATTGGAGTCGTCAGAAGGGCTTGGAAGCCGGTTATGGAATTTCGGGGCGAGGTAAGTCCCCTTTCTAACTTTTTGAGGGGGAATTATCCCCATAGGTAAACTAATTAAATATGTGCTACTATCTGTGGGGGCTACGTACGCACGAAGTGACGGGAGTTCGTGCGTAGCTACTATTATGCCATGTCCGGGTAGTCTAGGACCCACTAGCATGCTTTACTTGTCGTACTTGTGACCTTGTCAATTAAATATCATGGGATGCTGTCAATTAGTAATTAAATCTCTAAGAAGGATAGAGTTTAGTTTTCTTAATCATGTAGAAGGAGAATTGAATCTTCCTTGGATAATTGCGCTTCAGATAAATCTATAATGTTGAAACCTTGTCGAAATTGGCAAGTAAATCCCTAGAAAGGCTTTAAATACTATTTTCTTGTTCATTAAAAAGAGAATTCTATCACTTCATTGAATAGCTAATGTTTCTGATAAAAATGTGGTTTATTGTGTGAATATGTGTAACTATGGGTGCTTGAGTCGCATGTATGATTCGCGAGCAGGATGACCTTTTTATTTCTGTATAACCGCGTCGCATGATCGATTCGCGAGCGGGGCTGATAGATGCATCTATGGTTCGAGCCGTTCGACCCTCGGCAGTGCACATTTTATTATTGTTGGTCTACACAGTTCAACCCTCGGCATATCTCGCGCATGATAATTGTTGCTTATTTTCCTATGATTTATACATATTTATTGGCCTGGAAACTATAAATTGTCAACTCAAACGACGAGGTGTTAAAGTGTTAAATGTAAGAAGAACTAATATTCCTTATCCCTGATATTTATTAAATTGCCTATGATATTGATGCTTAGTGTCTCACTCGATTATTGTTAAATTGACCTCTAGCAAGTGTAAACTTCGACCCGTCAGTACCTCTCTGAGGTTAGGCGGGATACTTACTGAGTACACGTTATTTTCGTACTCATGCTACACTTGCTGTGCATTTTTATTGCACATGTACTTTCACAGCGATGTGGCCGACTTGGAGACTTAGGTGAGCTTTATCATCCGGAGTCTACCCGCAGCCAAAAGAGTCTCCCTCATGTTGTATTTATTTTCATTTTCAATTCCTTGTCCAATTTGCATGGACAAGCTTTGTAGTATTTGTGAAATTCTTAGAATTTGCTGATGCACTTGTGACACCGAGTTCTGGGATGTGTTTGGGATGTATTTTATAAAAATGGAATATTAAACTATCGTATTTATTTAGCAGATTTTATTCAGTTATTATGTAAGAAAGTGAAAGGTAATGATTTCAAAAATACTAAAACAGGAAATTTAACTTAACCATTTAATGATTGGCTTGCCTGACAGTGGTATCCGGCGCCATCACGACCTTACGGATTTTGGGTCATGACAACATTCAGCCCAAAACATAGTAATAATCCTTTAAAATATAAAATATCATGTGATTTGTAATCAAATACGCAACTTATTAGTTGCTACAGGATGGACCACGTCACAATCGCCCAATAGTCTACGCCACACACTAGTCATCTAGCATGTGCGCCACTCCGAAACAGTGATACAATGTGAAGTCCGGGATTTCATACCCTCAGGATAAGATTTACAGTTATTACTTACCTCAAACTGGCCCAAAAACTACTCCCCGATGCTCTTGCCTCTCGAATCTTCTCCCAATTGCTCCAAATCTACCAAAAACCAGATTAATAACATCAAAATATGCTACGGAGATGAAACCCATTCAAAAATTACCACAATTAGGAACAAATCCCGAAATTCGCCAAACTCGACCCCCGGGCCCACGTCTCGATATTCGATAAAAATCACAAAAACAGAATCATTATCCTTCCATGAGTCTACCCATATAAAATACATCAAAATCCAACCACAAATGACCCTCAAATTCCTCAATTAACGTCTCAAGTTTTCCAAGCCCTAACCTCCAATTTATTCACTAATTTTCCCATAGATTTCACTTTAAATCAATCCAATAATCACATAGAAACGAGTTTTAGGTCCAAAAATCTTACCTCCACGAAGATCCTTTGAATTCCCTCTTCAAATCGCTCAAGGAGCTCCAAACCCGTCTTAAAAAATGGTGGAAATAAGAAAATTCGCGAAAGTTGGAAATATATATACTTTGCCCAGGGATTTCGCACCTGCGGTCAATGGGCTCGCACCTGCGGTCCCAGGTGCGCACCTGCGATAATGACCTAGACCCCGACTTCCGCATCTGCGGTCCATAATCCGCACCTGCAGGCTCGCAGGTGCGACCAAAACTCCGCACTTGTGCCCTCAAGCTATCCTTCCATTTTCCGCATCTGCGCATGGTCGTCCGCACCTGCGCCTTCGCACCTACGGCTCCTCGTCCGCAAGTGCGGCCACACTAGAAGGCCTGCACCAGCAGCCAATTTGCTGCATTTTCCAAACTTTTAGCTCCTGATGACCATCCGAAATCATCCCGAGCCCCGCGGGGCCCCAACCAATGATACCCCCAAGTCATATATGATCAGCCGAACTTAGTCGAACCCTCAGAACACCCAAAATGACATCTAAACACCAAATCAATTTATGATTCAAGCCTAAGGATTTCTAAACTTCTGAAACTCACCAATGATGCCGAAATTATCCAAACCTTGTCCGAATGACCTGAAAACTTGCACACACACCCAAAATGATATTACAAACCTGTCCCAACTTCCGCAATTCCAATCCGACCCCGATAGCTAATTTTCCCTTGCCAACCGAAAATCGCCAAAAACTCAATTTCGCCAATTCAAGCCTAATTCTACTCCGGACCTCAGAATAACATTCCGAACACACTCCTAAGTCCCAAATCACCCAATGAAGCCATCCGAGCCATAAAATCCACATTTCGAGGTCATTTACCTATAAGTCAACTTCCGGTTGACTTTTCTATCTATAAAGCCAATTAAGAAACTAAGTGTCTCATTTCTCTCCACAACCACTACGAGCCTGAACCAGTCAACCTAACACAACATAAAAGAGAGATGAACAACACACAATAAAGCAGAAACATGGAAAATGGGGATAATCTCACGGAACGACCGATCGGATCATTACATTCTCCCCCACTTAAACATGCGTTCATCCTCGAACGTGCGCAAAGTTGTTCAAAACCACCAAAATTGCCGTGTAACCTACCATGCACATACCTGGGGGTGATCCAACATCACCATATCCCATATAGGTCCAATAGCACAACACATGTGAAATTTCGAAATCCAATCTGACTCATAAACCTTAGAACTAAATTTCCACTTTTGAAATAATTTACAAGATCAAAATTCCATAACTGTAAACTGAATAAGTCTGAACACGCTGTATCAAGACATATCTGTAACCCAAGGATGTAATCACATAATATACCGAATGACTCAAATACTCATAGCGATAACTCCTAATCACAATAGCTTCTCAAAACAACCAAATACCGATACATAACCTCTTATCAAGCAATGCCTCGTTCTAACACTTTGATATACTGCTGATGATGAAAGAAATACATAGAAACTAACAACCATTCATCCGATCAGACAGACATGAAGCTCCCCCTTCCCCAACGTGAATTATAGTAGATTTCTGAGCCGACTCCCAATATTATCCTCCCAACAATGTTGTAGTCAATTATGATAGTATTCATCCTAGGTACAATGACCTCTTATCATCCAACATGACCACTCTGATGACATGACAAATCAATACAATTCAAATCCATAACCTGTGCAACTCGTGCACTCAATAGCAACATCCCACAAGCTCAAATCATAAAAAGAAAGATTAACACGAGAGGACTATCCTGCCATTAACAATTACCACCACAACACCATGCTAGAATCCTGGCACACATCGTAAAATCGAAACACACGAATCTGACACCAAGGATCATACCTTTGCATAACTCTGCTACAATGCGTGATCCCATCCAACGCTGGACCACATGAAATACTTCAAGCCACCTTGCTCAAAATCAAAAACCATGTGCAATTCGACATCAAGTACTCAAAGTGCATTTCCATAACCACGGGGAAATCATACGATACCATGCCACACGAACCCGAAAGAACATAACCAATATGTCTCAATCCCGCAATACCCAATTACCTACCTTACTCAAATCCCGCTATGAATCCCAAATAGATCCACACCATATGTGCCTATAACCAACAATCACAACTCCTCGCAACACCTAAAGGTAACTCATAGATCACTCCAGAACACGAGTAAACTCAATGACAATCGAATGGTACATCCCTCAACAATAGCAATTCAGAGTCAACAATACTGGCCCGGTGCAGAACACACACCCATACTGGGCCTACCCGTAACCCTAAATCAACTTTGGTCACCCACAATAGATAGGTAAGTCTCCGAAGGTTCCAATGACTGGATCATGGAATTTACTAACATCTGACTAGCTTTGCTCGCATCCTCACAGTCCACAACCACAAAATAATTTGTTTATGAGAACTCTCAGTCTCGAAGTCCATGAAGCGCACAAATTACCATATCTGATCCCAACTCCACCGCTCGAATATATAACACATCCCTAATACTCAATCATTCCACGAGGGATACCCCTATAATTCTTCCGTGTCACCAAGCAACCTTGAATATCAGCAGTCGATTCGACAAGAGAGCGTCGCAATACAAATGAAGCACCCTTAAATCCACACCTTGCCCTTTCTGAATGTATACCCTCATCAAGCCACCCAATAATGATATCATTTACCTAGTCATCTAAACCGCCAAGGCTGCCTAAGATTTCTTTTTGACATTCCTTCCAAAACTGAATTGTGACCTCACATATGCAAATCTCAACTCTACACAACATACCGCATACGCCATTCCATCCTATGATAAATATGAGAACTTCATGATCCCTTCCGAGCCACAAGAAACTACGTATTCAACTAGCCAAGAACTTTCCACTTGATCCCATTTAGAAGTAAAATCACTATACATCATTTGCACCTCTCGCTAGTAGAAAATATACATCTCTAACCATGGTAGAAACCATCAGGATTTATCCGAATCCCATTTTTACAACACCAACCGTCAGGACTGAATCCTTCTAACTCCACCAAGCTATGCAGGTCACCAAAACTCAAGAGCATTGTTAAGAAACACTTGTAAAAACTCATTGCCTCGTGAACACCCAAAGAACTAATCATATCCCTTACCATGTCGATCCGACCTACTACAAAGCTGTCCTATTTATCCAAGTTCCTTATGAATTACCTTTAAATTGATACTTCTCCTTGCCATAATACCGCAATTCTCAACCTAGACTCACCACACGAGACCCAAGCATAAGACCGTACCGTCTAAGGCTCACAAGCCGCTGAATACTCTCTCACACATCCCCAAAAAGTGTCATATTCAAAATACTTACCCTGGAGAGACTTCCTGCGAATATAAAGCCATTACCTTCACTTTCCTGATACTGATAGGTAGAATCCAGGATAATGTAGAAATGCCACAAGTCCTGACAGCCTCTTAATGTAAATCTCAGTTCTAGCCAAATACACACCTTGAAGATTCCCAATTGTTACATATAACCTTGAATCCATCAGATCCACTCTACACAAATCTCGATTACATTGATCAAGCAGACAGAACGCCGTGACTCCGTTTTCCCAACAACATACTAGGAAAGTAATCCACACACTTGAAGCAACAAACACTTTCATACACTGCACACACTACACCTTTTACAATAACAACTCAATCATTCAATAATCTATCTACGCATAGAGTACATTACAACCTGTATCGAAGAATTTCCATTACTCGAGTAATTCCCAGACTCCACCTCTGCAGGTCATAATTGATCCATCAATATACCTCGAGCCGAAACCAACACAACACATAATCGTGCAATCAACTTATCATTAACAAACTCCCCAACTTGGCTCAAAGCAAACGATCAAGACAAACAATAATTCACAATACCTATACGCTATCACTTCCACCATACTGTAGTGAGATCCAACTAAATCCGTCATAAACTCATATGACACAAACCATCTAATATCCCAAAGTGTATGCAAATCTTGGATTCATCATTGTAACAGTCAATGCCAACTCTCACAAGCGACCTAACTCAAATTGCAACATATATCAATTACTGATAAAAGAGGAGTTACTACAAAACCACCTAAGGGTTACACAACCTCAGAACACCCCGCGGGAGATAACCTTGCCTGTTTAGCCTCAACTGATATCATCTCTATACCCTTCCAAAAATCATAACTATCACGCAATTAATACACCCTTTTGCATTAAAGACAACCAATGCCTATCCTTGAGGCGTCAAGATACGCGGTATAAGAACCTGAAGTCGATGGCATAACTAACACTTGAGCTATGGTCAAGTAAATCTTGAGCTTTTGGAAGCTCTACCCCACACTTGTCTGACCACATGGATACCCTCATTGGACATCATGTGTCCCAAGAATGCTACTGATCTGAGCCAAAATTCACACTCGGAGAACTTTGCATAAAGCTTCTCCTCCCTGAATCCATATAATACCATCCACAAATGCTGAGTATGCTACCCCTGGCTACGTGAGTACGCCAGTGTTACACCATGTTTTCGTACGTGAGAGTACATCGTAAGTCAATTGATGTAAGCTCAGAAATAAGATTCTATTTGATGAAATATAAAGTAAGTTAATCATGTAACGTTGGAGGTTTCCAACATTTAAGATCATGAATAACGAGTACCAAGTGGGTTGGAAAGCTTAGAAGCTAAACCAATTGAAGAAAATAAGTTTCGTCGAAAGTCGATGAGTTTTGAATGCTATAACATGTACTTTAGGGTAAGACTATGGTTCATTACATAATAAAGAGGTTATGCTATGAGTTAATTTTTATCGTATGATAGTTTTGTTTTACGTTTTGAAGTCAAGCAAGTGTTGGAACAAAAGTTGGCAAAGGTCTTCACAAGTTACACTCATAGTGTGCTTAACATTAGGTCAAATGTAACTGAGATTTTATCCCGATATACATGGAATTAGGGGATGAACTACCTACCAAACGCAAGCTCTATGAGTTCAGTTTCCAACGCATTAAACTGTTCATCGATACGACATAGGAGTACAGAGATNGGATAAAAAGATATAAGCGTCGGAAGATGGACCAATCCTAGGGTGCCAAGCTAGCACCTCTTTGACTTTTCCAAACTTGATATATATAAACATTAGGTCGGATTTCTCTTCATTATTCAGCATACAACGACCAGATAACACCCATAGACATAACCTCAAGCTATATTCTAGGGTTTCAAAGAAGCATATCATCCCGGGCATGAAATCGAGAAGCAATAACATCAAAACAATCCCTACGACGTAAGTGTCATTATACCGCCTCTTCGTTTTCTTTGTAGTTAGAGTTTTGGAATTTACTTAATAGTTAGAAAACGTCTAATATCTGTATTTAAGTGTTTAAATATCAAGGAAGGTTGATAAATGTGTTTCCTAATAGTTAGAACTCACGGGACGGTGATAGGAAGTCGTGAGTTCGAGTTATTTGACTTGTAGCGGACTGATTTGTGTTGTTGTTGGGCTGCATGTTTTAATACTGTTTTGTGGAGTTTTGGAGGAGGAATGGTGTGGAGAAACACCATATAGATTTATGGTTGTGAGCTATTGTAACATTTCCGGGTCGTTTGACACGACTACGGTGGTCGTCTTATGTGTGAAGTGATTAGGTTTTATGTGGACTATTTTGGGAGTCTCAATATGATTATTATTGATGTTGTTTGGGATGTTAGGTGATTGTTTTGACTTGTGTGAATTCATATAAATAGGGGAGGTGCTGTCCGTTTCATCATAAAATAGGTTGTGGTCGATAAATAATAGTTATGAGGTTTAAATGATAATGATAGTGTCGTTTCTCTTATTGTAGATTAAGGAGTTGTGACATTTGCATAGCTTGAGGTTGGGACAGTATATACAAGGTATGTGAGGCTATCCCTTTCCTTCTTTTGCACGACTCCGATTGTACATAATGCAATGAACGAGCTTCCAAAGATACTCTACTCTTAGAAGCTAGCAGTACTTACATTGTTTCCCTTCTTATGGAACAATTGATGTTGAGGTTGCTTCTCTTATTCTTATGTTAAGGCTAAGCTCCGTCTTTCCTTTTAGCACGAATTCTTGGAAATTCCTACGACGCCAAATGTGGTAGTTTACTATTCTATTGCTAGAAAGGCATTGGGATCGTAGCTGAAGTATTTTCATGATGCTATTAGGTTGATATTCCACTCGTTCGGTTAAATAGGGTATTCGACATCTATATATGTCATTTTGTCGGCTTTCTTAACTATATGTCCATATATATGAATTCTTATTCGTATTTGAGTTGTGTGACTTAAAAATAAAGGCATTTAGTATTTGCGATTAGTCCTTCTTCCTAGCTAAAGTGTATTTTAAAATATCTAAAGTGATACGTCGATTTCTAAAAATCTCAAATATAATTTTTATGTTTAAACTACTAAAACACTTGATTTTTGAAATACTTTCTTTTACTAATTATCAAGAAATCAGGTATAAGGACTAAGTGAAGCACTTTAAGCTTTTTATGAACATCTTCAGAGTTAAGTTATCTTTCTGAAAGTCGAGTTAAGTTTTCAAGCTTATTCAAAAAACATATGAGGTTCCACGAGACATTTGTATGCGATACGAAGGTGATTATGAGATTTTTAGAATAAGAGTACCAATGAGCCAAGATTGGCTAAGTTCTTGTTATAGCTTATTATGTGCATTAAAATTTCACATCATACATGGCATATTATGCATGGACTTCGAGCTATAATCGGAGGTATAGGGCCTATTTGCCCAAAAGACTATATATATATATATATATATTGTACAGATGGCCACATGTTGGAAATATGATACTGGTTAGCTAACGGGAGAGACCGCCATTGCTAGCATTTGGTTAGGTATGTCATGTATTTGCATCAATATATATGTATTCACGACATACGATTACACGAGCATACCATGCATATTTGATTACTATGATGTCGGATGTCGGCCATGGAGGTTATCAGAGTTTTAGTGTCAGGTGGTATCTCTATTACCCTTTTTACATCAGCTATGTATGATTCTACTTTCTGCCTTACATACCAATACATTTTTATTCATACTGATGTCCCGTTGCCTGGGGAAACTGCATTTTTGTTTCGTGCGTGCAGGTCCAGGTAGCGATTCTAATCGACCCCTCCGCTAGGATTTCGGGGTTCAACTGTGAGTTGTTAAGCTCCACCTCTTCCTGGTGATTTCATAGGATGGTTACTTTTGTTGTACAATTTGGGTGTAGTCGGGGCCTTGTCCCGACAACACTTATGACACTCTTACAGGCTATTGTGACACATATTCTGGGTTTCTTTTTGCAGTTTTTAGTCTCCAGCCCATAGGCTTGGCATGTATATATATGTGCGTAGGCATGTATGTCTTCAGTCTCAGCCTCGTCGGCCAGCTAGTACTTTATTATTTTGGCTTGTCTACCTTTTTTTATAGCGCTTATTGTTATTCAGGTCATGACCTTAACGGTCTAGGCTTAGTATTTCAGATGTTGTGTTGCTCGATCTATTGGGCCCCCAATTTAGTTAGCTAGTATGTTTAGTGGCTAACCCGATCGAATACAGTATCGAGTGCCAGTCGTGCCTCCCCTAGTTTGGGGCGTGACAAACTTGGTATCAGAGCAGGTTGTATCCCAGGGAGTCCACAAGTCGTGTCTAGTAGTCTTGCTTATGGGTGTGTTGTGCACCACACTTATAATCAGGAGGCTATGAGGCATTTAGGAATGGTTACGTTTCTTTCAATTAATAGATCGTGCTATAGAGCGAAGTTATAAGAACATATGAAATCTAAATCGTGCTTTGTGTTTCTTATCTAACAGACTACCTACGCTCAGGAGATGGCACAACGAGAGATAGATATGGATCCGAGGGAAAGTACCAGTCGTTCCCCACCAGGTCAGAGGAATAGATATCCCTTAGAGGCACACAGTGAGTCTCCAGTACCCCTAGTTTCAGCTTCCCCAGCACTTGTTGGAGCCTAGGGAGATACAGTACCCCCAGCCTCACCAGTTCCATTGGTACCTGAGGCATCTAGAGAAACAAAATCTCTAGGGCGACAGACAGAGATATTAGCATGAGAATAAGAAGAGAGTAAATGAATCATTATGAGTAAGAGGTGATAAATGAGTGATAGAGGTAAATCAAAATATGGTATAATGATAAAGTCTATAGTCAAGTGAAGAAAAACAAAATGAGAGGAGACTGGCCTTGAGATTATACAAAAGTATAAGCCATAAAGCCATACCCTTATTTCGAGAAATGAGTTGGTGACTCACACGTGATTACCATAAGGAAAATATTTGACCCCCCAAGTAATAGAAATTAGTATGGGATAGTAAACAAGAAAAAAAAATGAACATGAATTAGGGATCAAAGGAATTGGTAATAGTCGACATCGTTTCAAAGATAGTGTTTCGACAATAATAGAATGAACAATAGAAGAATAACCTTTAAAGGTCATTCACGAAGACGCTTCCCTAAAGCAAGCACTATGAGCAGAGTTAAGCTTAAGGGACTAAATGTGCCAGTTATACCACGTGTCACCCTTGTGTGTACGAAATTCAATTATACCTGGTGTAGAAGGGTTACCGCAAGGCGAGTAATGTCTGTGAAGATGTAGAAACAAAATGCCAAAGATGAAGAGGTAAATATCGAATGGTAAAGGAAGAATGTGGTAAAAAGGTGAAAGGAATAAGATTGCATTTATTCATATCCTACAGATATAATATAACTCTAGAACATTATGCAGGCATGATGTTGGGAAGAATCCGTAAGGGTTTCGCACTCGATGATATTGATATACAAGTGGGAATGAACACTTGATACATAAGGATCCCGTACAAGAGGTAAGTTAAGACAAAGGACATAACCCAAGAGGCGTTACATAAAATAAAGATATGAGAGTTGACCAATGGGTAGTCAGTAGTTGATTCAGGAAGAGCCTAGTTATGGCTAGATAGGAGGATATAGGAAAATGAGTAGATCAGGCAAGATAAATGTAGTGAAACCCAGCATAGGAAATTCAGGCTCTTAGATACAAAATTGTAATCCTCGAGAAATATTCATATAGGTTTTGGGGTAGTAGAAGGTAAAATATAAGTGTTACGGAAATAAAAGAGAGTGACACAATGGAGATAACTGAAATTTCAATTTAGAAGAAACCCTACAAGCACAAGGGCATGGAGGTAAGTAACTAACGATAATGATAGGCGAGTAAGAACATCATAAATACCGTGGGATATACAATGTAATAAGGTCTCAGCTTTATAAGAGTTAGAAGTTCTTCCCTAAGTACTACAACGAAAGATTAGCTGAGGAAATAAGGAAGCAGGCTTCAACATAAGCATAGTGACCTAAAGTAGAAATGGTCTTGTAACAGCTGTTTCACTATAATGTTGTATGCACTCCATAAGAAAGTGGATTCTATTGTAGCTAATGAACGGAAGAAGAAAACAAAATCAATTAAAAGTTGATAATTGAGATCATATGAGTTACAGGGAACCCCTGTATTCATGGGCACTAAGATAGGCCAAGTATCCATGTAGCAAGTGACAAAACGACTAGGAAAAGTAATTGTTTACATTTAAGATAACTGAGAAGGCGTGAAAGGAAATCTATGCTGCTAACATGATGAAAGGAAGGTTACGATTAGTATAAGTAGATGTGCATAGGTCGCAAGCTAAAGTATGGTAGAGCAACAAGGTTTTAGCTAGGTAGGAGTAAGGATAAGAAAATGTGAGTGAGAAGGTGACGAAAATAGGTAATTCCTCGGGATTAAACCCATCATAACAAGAGAGCTGATGGTTTCCATACAGTTATAAAAAGCTCAGTATAGCATGAGTGAACTTAAAGGAATTTAAAACTAGGAGCATTTAGAAGAGATTGAGTGCTACCATAATAGTAAAGTAAGGGTGTAATTGTGATAAATGATAAGAGGATGACGTTTAGACCTTTGATTGAGTAATGATTTTGAGAACAAGTATTTCATGAACTGAACGGGATTAGAATACCCCCATAAGATGAATCACATTGGAATGCTATGAAATACAGTTACTGGAGTATAGTATCGTCCCTAAGTGGATTAAGAAAATAACTTCAGATGTTCCTCGATGAGACGTAAGCCCTAGTGACGATATATTACATATGAGATTCTAAATTATCAGTGGTAGATTATAGATCAATATTAAGGTGAATCAACAATGAATGGATAAGAGTTACAAAGTATGAGAGATTATGCTGTCATTTTTAAGATGGACGGTAATAAGGAAGCATTAAATGGCTTAGATTTATACATATAGGATAAGCGGTGAGAGAAAAACCTGGAGTTGGGTGGCAACTCTCCATAATAATAAACCGAAGTAAGAGTTATGGTATAGTATGACCTACCTAGTAGTGGTAAAGCCATAAGCATAGATAACTGAGGCTATGAAACAAGATATAGCAATAGTCGTAAGTTCAACAAAATACCAAACAAAGAACTTTAGTACACCTATAGATGCCCAGAGGGACAGCTTGTCATAGTACAATATATGTTCACCAAGTGAATCCTAAAGATAGGTTAAAATCTAACAAGAAATAAAAAAGGAGATAAAAGTCGCATTGGCGCACATTCAAGATTAGAATTGTCTAGGCTGCGTGAAAGAAGGTAGAAATAGTTACGACATTGAAAGGAGTTCGACCACAAGTCGTGGTGTGAGAAAGAGGCCTAAAGGGGGGAATGTTCTAGCCTTTGGATTTATTCACTTAACAACTCTCTAGATGGCAAAGACAATATTAAATTATTCGTAAGAGTTATTGCTTAAGATATGGAAAAGTGCATTAGTCAACATTCGAGGACGAATGTTCCAAAGGGGGGAATGATGTTACACCCCATGTTTTCGTACGTGAGAGTACATCGTAAGTCAATTGATGTAAGCTCAGAAATAAGATTCTATTTGATGGAATATAAAGTAAGTTAATCATGTTACGTTGGAGGTTGCCAACATTTAAGATCATGAATAACGAGTACCAAGTGGGTTGGAAAGCTTAGAAGCTAAACCAATTGAAGAAAATACGTTTCGTCGAAAGTCCACGAGTTTGGAATGTTATAACATGTACTTTAGGGTGAGACTATGGTTCATTACATGATAAGGAGGTTATGATATGAGTTAAATTTTATCGTATGATAGTTGTGTTCTACGTTTTGAAGTCTAGCAAGTGGTGGAACAAAAGTTGACAAAGGTCTTCACAAGTTACACTCTTAATGTGCTTAACATTAGGTCAAATGTAACTGAGATTTTATCCCGATATACTTGTAATTAGGGGATGATCTACCTACCAAATGGAAGCTCTATGAGTTCAGTTTCCAACGCATTAAACCGTTCATTGATACGACATAGGAGTACAGAGATATTTGCAGTTTCGCGAGACTGCGCAGACATCATAAGTGACAAGTAGGTGGATCACTAAGGCTTTTTGAGAAATACATTTCATGTACTATATGAGGTCTTATTGGGACATAGTATATACCAAATTGAAGGTCTTCGAATTTAGTTTCCAACACTCTAAACCGTTCGTTCATACGACATCAGGTTAAAACGATATAAGCGTCGGAAGATGGACCAATCCTAGGGTGCCAAGCTAGCACCTCTTTGACTTTTCGAAACATGATATATATAAACATTAGGTCGGATTTCTCTTTATTATTCAGCATAAAACGACCAGATAACACCCATAGACATAACCTCAAGCTATCTTCTAGGGTTTCAAAGAAGCATATCATCCCGGGCATGAAATCGAGAAGCTATATCAAAACGATCCCTACGACGTAAGTGTCCTTATACCGCCTCTTTGTTTTCTTTGTAGTTAGAGTTATGGAAGTTACTTCATAGTTAAGAAACGTATAATATCTGTATTTAAGTGTTTAAATATCAAGGAAGGTTGATAAATGTGTTTCCTAATGTTAGAACTCACGGGACGGTGATCGGAAGCCATGAGTTAGAGTTATATGACTTGTAGCGGACTATTTTGTGTTGCTATTGGGCTGCGTGTTTTAATATTGTTTTGTGGAGTTTTGGAGGAGGAATGGTGTGGAGAAACACCATATAGATTTATGGTTGTGAGCTATTGTAACATTTTCGGGTCGTTTGACACGACTACGGTGGTCGTCTTATGTGTGAAGTGATTAGGTTTTATGTGGACTATTTTGGGAGGATCAATATGATTACTATTGATGTTGTTTGGGATGTTAGGTGATTGTTTTGNTGCATATATATAGTGTTTGCGAAGCTTAGGATTACATTGTTTCCCTTCTTATGGAACAATTGATGTTGAGGTTGCTTCTCTTATTCTTTTGTTAAGGCTAAGCTCCGTCTTTCCTTTTAGCACGAATTCTTGGAAATTCCTACGACGCCAAATGTGGTATTTTACTATTCTATTGCTAGAAAGACCTTCTTAGAAAGGCATTGGCATCGTAGCTGCAGTATTTTCATGATGCTATTAGGTTGATATTCCACTCGTTCGGTTAAATAGGGTATTCGACATCTATATATGTCATTTTGTTGGCTTTATTAACTATATGTCCATATATATGAATTCTTATTCGTATTTGGGTTGTGTGACTTAAAAATAAAGGCATTTAGTATTTGCGATCAATCCTTCTTCCTTACTAAAGTGTATTTGAAAATATCTAAAGTGATACGTCGATTTATAAAAATCTCATACATAATTTTTATGTTTAAACTACTAAAACACTTGATTTTTGAAATACTTTCTTTTACTAATTATCAAGAAATCAGGTATAAGGACTAAGTGAAGCACTTTAAGCTTTTTATGAACATCTTCAGAGTTAAGTTATCTTTCTGAAAGTCGAGTTAAGTTTTCAAGCTTATTCAAAAAACATATGAGGTTCCACGAGACATTTGTATGCGATACGAAGGTGATTATGAGATTTATAGAATAAGAGTAGCAATGAGCCAAGATTGGCTAAGTTATTGTTAGCTCCTATTATGTGCATTCAAAGTTCATATCATACATGGCATATTATGCATGGACTTCGAGCTATAATCGGAGGTAAGGGGCCTATTTGCCCGAAAGACTATATATATTGTACAGATAGCCACAGGTTGGCAATATGATACCGGTTAGCTACCGGGAGAGACTGCCATTGCTAGCATTTGGTTGGGTATGTCATGCATTTGCATCAATATATATGTATTCACGACATACGATTACACGAGCATACCATGCATATTTGATTACTATGAGGTCGGATGTCGGCCATGGAGGTTATCAGAGTTTTAGTGTCAGGTGGTATCTCTATTACCTTTTTTACATCAGCTATGTATGATTCTACCTTCTGCCTTACATACCAGTACATGTTTATTCATACTGATGCCCTGTTGCCTGGGGATACTGCATTTTTGTTTTGTGCGTGCAGGTCCAGGTAGGGACTCTAATCGATCCTTCCGCTAGGATTTCGGTGTTCAGCTATGAGTTGTTAAGCTCCACTTCTTCCTGGAGCTTTCATAGGATGGTTACTTTTGTTGTACAATTTGGGTGTAGTCGGGGCCTTGTACCGACATCGCTTATGACACTCTTACAGGCTATTGTGACACATATTCTGGGTTTCTTTTTGCAATTTTTAATCTCCAGCCCATAGGCTTGGCATGTATATATATGTGTGTAGGCATGTATGTCTTCAGTCGCAGCCTCGT
>MDKH01004649.1:0-45141 GCA_005239495.1 Nicotiana undulata | reverse complement strand
CATTGCGTTTACATTTCTGTTTATTTATTTTATTATTTCCCGAATTGTTTTACAAATACAGAGATATAACAGCAACTACAACAATTTACTAGACATAATCTCTCGAACTACGCTAGCTGGCACAATCTCACCGCTCACTATGACCACATCAAGGCTTTGTTATTCTAAACTCACCTTTAAACCCGTCGTATTGATTCCACATATACGTTAAGGAGTGATGTTGTTCAACAACTACCTAAATATGTATCATTTCCCAAGCAATACATAATAAATAGGCATAGTCAATTGATGGCCATTCAATCAACAAAAATAAGCATGTAGTTGAACAAGTAAAGAAATTCAACGGCTAAATTATATTCAAACTTAACAAGAATTCATCCTCCAAAAGGTTTCATCAAAACTTTAGATAACAAATTAGCTATTCATAATAGTATGCAAAACTACAATACTAGAATTCATAACCAATAATGGAAATAGAGGAAGAAAGAGGGAAAAACGTGGAGTTAAATCCTTCTCCTTGCTCCAAGTGTGTTCTTGCCTCCAAAGTTATTGTGTAACCCTAAAGTAGTGTCTCCTCCCTCAAATTTGTGTTTTAAGATGTATTTATATCACTTAGGGTTGAAGAGGGGCGGAATTTTTCAATCTAGATGGGAGACGCTGGAATCCGCTTCTGCCTTCGCGCAGCGCACGAACTTTGACGCGGATTCAGCTTTTGAAATTCTTCCATTTCGCTAAGAGATTCGTGTCTTTGCTTCTTTGCTGTTTTGTGCCTTCACTTTTCTCCTTTCTCGCGTCCGTTTTCGTGCCACGCACGAGAATAGATGAGCTCCCAATTCTTTCCAAACTTGTTCCTATACATAAGAAACACATAATGCGTATATTTCACTTCGAAAATCACGTAAACTCCCGCGACTCACACAAGAATTATATGCAAATATACTCAAAAATATGCAATTTTCATCATTTATTATATACCGAGAGGGGTCAGGGGCATCCGTAGAGTTCGGCAAAAATTTCATGTATACATGTATATGTCTTTAAAAAATAGTGGTATATCAGTAATTTTCACCCTATATACTATACAAAGCAAATTTCGGTTGAATCCAAAAGTGTACCCCGACCTTCAAATCCTAGGTTCGCCTCTAAATACATGATGCATATTCAAATTAAGTCGAGCTAGTAAATTTCAAATATAGAAGCATAAAATAAAGAACACTCAGAAAAACATTTTCCTTAACTTCGATTAATTAAGTAGGTATGTTTTGGAAGACTGACTTTAATATGCCACCCACTCTAATAAATCTAGGTTGTTTGTTACTTCTGCTAATATATGCACCACATAAAGCTTACAGAAATTAAGGTATACCACAATATCAGTGTCGGGTTTTTTCTTAGATTGCTCATAAGTTATATAATTGTAGGCAAAAAGTCCAAAGAGTTGGCTGCAGAGGGACCCTAGCAAATATTCTCTATAAATGAGTACATAATAGCAATGATTTTTTGCAGAACTAAAAAACAGCAAAATTCACCAGAGCCATATTGAAGAGTGACAATGATGTGAAGCAATAGTATGTGAACATAAAAAGAGAATGATGATTTTAGTAACACCTTGTTTGGATTGTTGTTACGTATCGTTTTATAATGTATTGTATTGTATTGTTTGATGGATATAACGTTTGGACAGATTATATCGTTTGCCGTCGTTTCACGAAGAATAAACTTGTAATATTGCTAAAAAAAATAGGATATGACGTAGAATTATTATATTAAAAAGTAGGGTAATGAAATATGATTATTTAATAATAAGGAAGGGCAAGATGAGAGAAAAAGCAACGTAACGACGTCACCACACCAAATCCGCCGTTCCATAAAGTGACACTTTTCATCGTTAGGTAACGATGAATTTAACGATATAATATAATAAAATTTAAATAATAATTAAAATAAATATTATATTTAAAGTAAGGAGACAATACAAATACAATAAATAATAACCATTTAAACAAGCTGTAAGTTCGCTATATGTGCATGTACCAGTGACTGGTCCAATTGATGTTGTATCTCTGAGGGGGCATTAAAGATACCAAAGTAATGCAAATTAAACGTATTGCTTTCAGTTCATCATCAAAATTCATAATGAAGCCACCCGAGAAACCAGGTCCTAAAAAATATCACAGTTGGGAGTCAAGCTCACTACTAAAAAATGCATTTTCCGATTTTGAATATAAAATTTTCACAATTTTTTTACTGCGGTCTTTTTTTTTTTTTTTGCAACAAATGTGAAAATTAACTACGGTGGATTCTCATTTAAAATAAACTAAAACTAATTCAGAAAAATGACTGATTCCAGTAGGTTATTTTTCGTGCAAAAATGTGATTAAAGAGTATTAAAAACTCTTAAACCAACAAGCTCTAATAGTCTAGTGATAGAATAGTATCATGCCCCGATATAGATTTCGGTTTCATTCCTTGATGGTGCAATTTTTAATTTAGATATATATAGCCTATTTTGATCGACTTCTTATTAGTCGAGTTTGAAATTCAATTGACCGACCAAAATCTGTCTATTTTTGCTACCGACCAATATTTTTCAACGATCCAATTCGGTCGATTTTTGCTCCGTAATCGTCCAAAATCGATAATGTTAGGTCGATTGTTTAGCAGGAGAAAAGCTATTTTTACCAAAATAAATTTGAATTTTATTTGGCAAACACATATTTGGTATAGATTTTGCTTACATTTTGGCAAAATCTCAAATTCAGTTCAATAGCTGGTTTTAGATCAAAATATCACTATTAAGGATCTGTTTGGCAATAAGTTTTGCCAAAATAAATTTGGGATTTATTTGGCAAACTCATGTTTGGCCACAAATTTTGCCCACATTTTGGCAAAATCTCAAATCCCAAAATCACCTCAATTGCTGATTTTGGGCCAAAATCCCAAAAATTGCGAATTTTATACCTGTTTTTCCAAAATAAAGTTGGGAAATATGTTTTGAAAACGTATGTCCAAACAAATTTTCATCTTCAAACCAAACTTCACCCAAATCAGATTTTTCAAAACAAATTTGGGCAAACGCTAGCTTAGATTTTTTAAAATTGTCTCAAACTTTTGTATTTTATAAAAGAGCCCATCATTTATTATTTTGTAATAATGTTGTTCATTATAAAAATGATAATTTTGTACCAAATTTATTTATGTTCAAGACTGTAGTTTGCGATAATATAATGAATGTTATTGATAATGATATTGTTGGGTATTTGTGATCATTTTCAAAACTTGTGGGTATAAATCATGTTTCATATTTTTCTAAAACAAATTTAGGAAATATGTTTTGAAAACTGATGTCCGAACACATTTCTTCCGTTATAGGACTTGACCAAACATCTCACGACACGAGCTGACGACAGCCATGCAGCACCTGTATGAAAGTCAGTACTATCCCGTTAAGGACCAAACCATACTTCACCCAAATCAAATTTTTCAAAATAAATTTAGAAATCTATGACCAAACGCTAGGTTAGTAGATTCAAGACCTTCAATAGTTTTTGAAGTGGCTTTGCTACCACACTAGAGACTTTTCTTGTATTAATCTGATTCAAAAGCCACTATATGCACAATTTAAGTTTGAAAAAATGATACTGTATAGCCGCCGTAAAATTAATAACCAAAATAACATATAAAATTTGTATAACTTTTTGTATATATACATATTTTATATGTTATATATAAAAATTATATAAATTTTATATACTTTTTCAGCTACCAAATATAAATAGTTTTCTGACAAAAGAAGATTCAATAGAGAGCCCTTTGGCCGGCCAATGTTGCTCCATCACTGGGTTTTAAGTAGAAAATTAGGGAGTAGTGGGTTTTCACTCGTGCTAACTTGGCAGAGAGCTGTAAAGAAGGAAAATTGTTGAAGAAAAGCAGTGCAGATCTTGTTAATTATTGGGAAATGCAGAGTTGGAAGAAAGAAAAGCCAATGACCGTACACTTTACTTTATATTTGTTTTTTCTAATCCATAATCATGGTTTTGCCCCCTTGGAACGTGGTCTTTTGCTACATTAATGCTGGACTTGCCATCTAATTAACCAAGTAATAATATTTCGACTACAACTTTTTAAGTATAATGCCAACTAAGTACGTAATATAAATTATATCATTAACTTTTTGTATACAGTATAAAATTATTATATAACCTTGTTTATCCTAAAAAATAAATAATAATTAAATTTACATGTGGTTTTAATGATTTGCGGATTAATTCGATACAAATGATAAATTGCGTTAGATTAAACAGATAAATGACGTAATAATTCTCAAACCAATTAAGGGGAGTGATCCCAGATTCAGTAATAGGTTAATGAAGTGTCTGCCTTCAGTCCCGAGCTCACACTAATGAAGAATTGACGAACAAAAGCAAGAACTTTGAATAATAAAAAAAATAAGAGTATATTGCCTTGATATGCGTGTTACAATGTATCCTCGTGAATAATAAGCTTTCTCCTTTATTGGAGAGTTTTACCGTAAGTACAATTCTAAAAAACGTAAAAATCTTCCATTTCGAGGATCACTGATTTTCCGCCGATACGAGCCGAATTTCACGTTGTGATATCTGGTTAGGTATGAATATATTGACCCTTTGTTAGTCGTGTGCAGCTGCTTGATAACGTTCTCCGAAGTCTCAACTCTGAAATCGGACCTCGAGGATATGGCCTCGATATCCCCGAGGGCAGGTGTTTGCCCGAGTCATAATACGAGAGGGTTTTCGTTCTGACTCAGATGCATTAGGATCACGTTTCTGCTCTGCTTCACCGGAAGACGAGTCACACAACAGGCTCAGTTCTAACGTATACAAACCTATAACCATTAATCAGTAATAAGTCTAACAACATTATATTCAATTAGTCATTAGAAAGAGAAATAAAACTTGTAACAGTATATTGATTGCTTAAGTTTGGTCAGGGCGAAGCTAAAAAGCAACTTTAGTTCGGCCGACTCTTGTAAAATTGTTACAATTGTTAGTATATTTGTGTTATGAAATTCACTAAATATGCATAAATTTTAGATTTGAAACTCAGTTACAGATATTTGAAGTCTGTAATAGAATCATGAACCACAAAGTTCAAATTCGGAATATTCACCTCTGAATTTGGTATGTTGGAAATCTACTAGACTATTTTTGAGAGGGACATGCGCTGCTATAAATGTTGCAACTTGGAGGCATATATATATATATATATATATATATATATATATATATATATATATATATATATATATATATATATATATATATATATATATATATATCACCAACTTATACGAGATTGGAATAAAAAAATCAGTATAAAATTAAAAGTAGAACAAACTAAATTGCCCATAAACCTAAAATCTTGTTGGTAGGAGTGGAAAGAGTCCGACAACAATATGTGCAAAAGTCTAGGGATGTTGGAGGTTGAGGAAAGCAAGGGGATGGTGTGCAACTTTAAAAGAGAGATGGACAAGAGGTAAGCGGTGAGAGTAGTTGGGAAGGATGAAGTTGAAAATAATATCTCTCTTTAATTTTCACAAACAAGTGTGTGATGCGGTAGATGTCACCCGTCTTCTCTTAATTAGAAGTTTCAAGTTCGAGGTCTAAGAATACATAATGTGCTTCTCCCGTAAAGTATAGTATTCTATGTGATTCTTGATTAGTCGGGCTAATAAATCCCATGATATTAAATGGTTATACACAAAAAACTTTTCGCATATTGAAATATCATAAAAGAATTCTCTTTAATCAACATTGTCAAGGAATTCAAATGTCTATAATGTTTTATACTAGTAATTTTATGTCACTAGTAACATACTTTAGTATTTACCATTTTTATGTTCTTGTTCGTAAAATAATTATGTAGTAAAATATTCAAAGAGCTAAACAAAGGAATATGACAGTAATACGAAAATAATTACACAAGATTGAATTGTTAAAGTAAGTTTCTTTAGTTTCAGTTATACAAAAAAAAAAAAAAAAGGAAAGCTACTATCAAAAAATTAAAATTTTACGAAATAGGATTAGCATAAAATAAAACTATAACTTTAAAATTCAAAACGCTTAATAAGGAGAAAAAGAAAGGCGTCCAATTCTAAATTTTACTATTTCATAGTAACTGACAATTATTTTCCCTTTTAGAAAATTCAAGTGACAATTACTGTTATTTTGTCCGTTGACTCTGAAATCAAGGGAAGAGTTCTTTGTCCAAATAAATGTATTGTCTTATGATTCAAATGGCTAATTAATGGAGTTAATTGGAATTTACTCAATACAATAACACCAACAACACACAAAAATCTCATCAATGAGGTCTGGGGATGGTAGAATTTACGCCGACCTTACCCCTATACCGAAGGGGATAGAGAGGTAGTATCCGGAAGACCCTGCAACCCTGGGCTCGCTGCCACCAAAAGGCATGGCCACCGACAATGGGGTGGCAACGGAGATTAAATAGGAAGAAGTAGGGGAATTTGTCATTTTTAACAGTAACGTGTGTACAATGGAGCCGGAAGAAAGATTACCTATGGGAGAAGAAATCGGAAAATAGAGCTAAAGGAAAGAAGGAAATGGGAAACAAGAACTAGAGAAGAAGCAGAAGAACAAACAAGGTACAAATATGATATAAAGTGTGAAAGTTTCATGTGTGAATCACCCTCCTCTATTTATAAGGTATTGTGGCACCCAAATCGAGGCAAAGAGCCGCCAGTGACACCAAAATCGAAGCAACATAAGCACAAGAAACGACACATTGCATCGGGAAGATGCGCAATGATGACACGCGTGGAACGACGTCACCCTATGTCAGCCACGCAAACCACAGCCCTGAGGCGACACCATCACCAGTTCGACCTCGACCAATCCAACTCAGTCACCACGACGGAACTCCTTTTGACCGGCTGCAAATTAAATCCGCTCATTGAGGACATCCAAGAGGATAACCTCAACAAGCGAAGGGACTAACTGTATGAGTCAAAATTATGCTAAGCTTATTGGACGTAAATGGACGCGATGTGGACGAGGTCGAAACCGAGTACGGCTCAGTGGCGAGGAGTCGCCAAGAGAGAGATCAGCGCCGAGGTCGAAGTAGAGGGCGAATAGTAGCAACGGCCAAAATAAGCCTTAGGACCGTAAAAATGAATATTCCATTGAATATTCCTTTAAGTGTATTTTTTAGGGTTTTCTAGGGATATCCCTTATAAATAGGAAGAGGTGAACAAAAGGGGGATCTCCACTTTTCTGATAAGAACATATTGTAAAGGGTTGACTATCAAGAACATTCAAAAAGCTTGTGTTGTCTACTGATTCCATTATTCAATATACCTCTTTTATTCACAAGATCCAAGAATCCTTTATTTATCTTCATAGTCTATTGTCACACGACATTGTCAGAGGAAAGAATTATCCAACTCATCTAACATTTGGGGTGACAAATTCCTTCGTATTACATTTAAAGCCATTATTCACATTTATTGCATGTTTTTATCATCATACCCATTGACAATCATTGAACTCTTAACTTACATTCACTGATTTGTACACGGTTCCATACCATTGAGACATTAAAACTTCAGATTTGGGATTTATTAAATTTAACTAGGATTCATCCATTATCTTCTCATTAACTTAGTTTAACAAAAAGGCTTAGCACTTTTTGGTCACACAATTTGGCACCGTCTGTGGGGAATTCCTAGTTAAAATTTTAGTTTTCTCTAGATCTAAAAAAACAGCGAAAGTCGTATCTTCCTTGTTTGCACAAGCTAACAATGGTAGGAAAAGAAGATGAAAGGTTGAAGGTAGTGATGGGTGTCGCTCTAGGAACCATCGTTGATGGTTGACAGAGAAGGCTTAGAGAACGTGACACCGAATGCTTCACACATGTGAAGTGACTCACCTCCCCCTCATGGGAGAGTGACCGCTTGATGAGAAGGAAGCCTCTACTCCACAACGGAGGAAGCGCCTCCATCAGTGAAAAAATTACTGGAGGCATGGTTGACAAGCACTCTAAACAACATACTCGACAAACCCGCTCAAGGGGCAATCAGTAACACCGCACGAGCTAACACCACAACAATCATCAACGAGCAACACGCTCCTCCCCCAACATGTAACACTCACACCATTGTTGATGCAGTAAACGATGCGCTCGCATCTATTCTGAAGAAAATGAAAGAAATGGAGAACAAGAACAAAGCGCTTCGCGACCAAATAAGGGAGCACCAAGAAAGGGTCGATAAGATAGCGATAACGCTGGAAAGTGGGCAAGGCCCGGTCCTAAACAGTCTTCGTGGTCTGGTCCTAAATGGTCCCGGTCTTCGTGGGTCGATCCTAAGTGGTCCCGGAATTTGCGGGATTTTTTGTAGGAACCATCCCGGGACCGGGACCACGAACTAATGATCCCGGGCTAAGTGGGCCCAACAAATATTTTTTATTTTTTGTTTAAAATTTTTTATAGATGTTAGAGAAAAAAAGATGATAATAAAAATATCTAAGGCAATTCCTTGTAAATTATATTATAGAATTATGACCTAAATTTTTTTAATTTAAAGACAAAATATTGTAAAGAGAAATTCAAAGCAATGTGTTATAATATTATTATAGCATTAAAAAATTATGGCAATATCTTTCTTAGTCTTCCTCCCCCGTATGGAATGAGCACAACATGGTGATATTACCACCATTGAGAAGAAAAAGAAACTAATCAAGATGTGCCAAAATACAAGTTACATATTAATTTACATGGTATCTCTTACAAATTTCATAAATCCTTCAAGGTCCGGAGGAATTTCCGTTGGTGGTGGAGGAAAAGAAGCTTGGCCATCACCGCTTCTGGGCGAAACAACATCCTCCGCAAGTTCAGCTAGCATTTCTTCGTAAGCTTCGTCTACCTCTTGTTGTGATTCAACAAGTCCAAAATATCTTATTTCCGAACGGATCCAATCTCTGAAAAATAATGATTTTTCCATGCTCTCCCTCATAGACGCTCTATAATCACCGAATTGAAGTCTTTCTTGACAGAAAGTGCTCTCTGATGCCACTATTGAAGCTTGAATAGTTAAAATATCTCGGGCCATCCTTGAAAGAATCGGAAAGTGTTTTTCTTTGTCCTTCCACCATTCCAAAATATTAAAGGATTTGCCAGGATTAACTTCCTCAATTCCCTATGACAAATAAACTCCAAGCTCATTTAGTTGTGAAAAATCACTAGTAATAGAACCTTGAGAACCCCTGAACCCCGCTCAAGCACTAAGTGCTCTTACTCCCGTAATTCTTTTAGATGATTGAGAACTAGAAGAAGAAGGAGTTTGAACATTTGGTCTAACAGGATCTAATGCAATTTGATAAGCATTATAAATAGTTTGAGCATTTACTTTAATTGAGGCTATTGCGTCCGGAAGTTTAGACAACTCCTCATCTTCAAGTGTTAAACCATTATAAACAGTTTCATACCAAAATTGAGGACCTCATAATTTCATAGTAGGATTTAACAAGGCAGCAACACCATAAATATGGGGGATAGGGAAAAAATATTTTTTAAACTTTTTTCTCATAGAATCAATAGGTAACGACGCGCTCGTATCTATTCTGAAGAAAATGGAATAAATGGAGAACAAGAACAAAGCCCTCCGCGACCAAATGAGGGAACACCAAGAAAGGGTCGATAAGATACCGGGTGGCGGGTGCCTCGAAACTCCTACCAAAATGGGACATCGGTCAGTTCGTAGAACAACCATACAACGAGGAGGCAACTCCACATGCCATACCCAAAACCTTCAAAATGCCACCATACTTAAAAATATACGACGGCACAACGGATCCCGAGAACCATATCGTTCATTATGTCACGGCAGTAAAAGGCAACAACCTCTCAAAATAACAGGTGTCGTCGGTGTTGTTTAAAAAGTTCGGCGAAACCCTAACGGGGGGAGCCTTAACATGGTACTCGCAATAACCGGCACGTTCCATAATGACATTCGAGGAAATGGATGACAAGTTCGTCACCGCCTATGCCGGGGCCAAGAAAGCAGAATCCAGGGTGAATGACATATTCGCCATCAGACAATCTCCTGGCGAAGGACTCAAGGTGTTCTTCGCCCGGTTCAACAGAGTAAGAATGAGCCTGCCAAACATATAAAAGGGGATGGCGGTAGCAGCTTTCCAAACTGGGTTAAACAGGAATGGGTCGAGGGCGACCAAAAAGTTGTTAAGCACTCATGAAATACCCACCACCACCACCACCACCTGGGAAGAAATCCATAACGCTTATTGTGCCGAGGTGAGAGCTGACAAAAACGACCTCAATGGTCCAACTCAACGATTAACATCAGTCCAAATGGAATCAAGAAAAGATCGTCGGAATGACAGCCGAAGAGATCATGCAAGTACACACCTCAATCGGGAAAGGCTCCAACCATAGACCAAAGCGACCATCCCGCTACCCCCCTCCCTCTTGCCAAGCCGAAGGGACGTCTAGTCCAGAGACGGGAACTCACCGAAACGAAAGAGGTATGCCTCCACTTTTATCTGCTCACAATTTTTGTGTTTCCCCTTCAAAAATAGCCTACGCCCTGGAGAAGCTTGGACCCAAGGTAAAATGGCCACAAAAGATGAAATCCGACCCAAATTCCAGAAAGTCGAATGCCCTCTGCGAGTTCCATCAAGAACGGGTCCATAAAACTGTGGATTTCATAGCCCTATTGCAAGAAGTAGTGAATATGCTCCACCAAGGACATTTGAGGGAGCTGATGAGCGGCCGAGGGATAGCCAGTTTCGCCCGCGGACGAGAACAACATCAAGGCCCCCCAAAGCCACCCTCCCTCACCCGCACCATCCAAATGATCATCGGCGGAGGCGACGAAGCAACAATCAACCATGTGAAGTTCACCACCACACACAAACTGAAGCGATCGATCACCCATGAACGTTATGATGACCTCGAAGACAGTATCATCTTTGATAAGTCAGATACCCACGGTTTGACCTTTCCTCATTTCGACGCTCTTGGCATTACGTATTATTCACCCCCTAGTTCTCACGAAAATGAGACTCGAGGACAAGATAGTACCATGCTGCATAACACTAACAGTTTTAACAATGCAGTTGAACGAACCTCCAAAGAGATAACATTGCCCGTTTTGGCCGGGGGTGTCACCCTGGAAACAACATTCCACGTCATGAACCAAGACACAACCTATAACGCCATTATAGGGCGACCTTGGATACACGCCATGAGGGCCATCTCGTCTAGCTTATATCAAGTTATCAAGTTTCCCACCCCATGGATAATATTCAGTATCTGCGGTGAACATCACACAACTCAAGAATGCTACTGCATCGCTCAAGACTGCACATACACTCAACAGTTAAAAGGAGAGGGATCAGGAGCATAGAAATTATTGAAGTCGTACCCCCTAGGGATGACGCCTCATCCTGGCCTTCTCAGCTCGGCTCAACTCTTCAACCCTAGCGCTTAACTCATTCCTCAAGTCGACGGCCCTATCCTCGCTCTAATCAAGCTCGACCTATAAAGACGCCACATGTGACTGAAGGTTCGCATTCTCGGCCATCACTCCCTTACTCACCTCGAGCTCCCCCCTCCTTAGTCCTCAGTGTCCCCTCTAACACGCTACATCGGCCATGGCCCTCATAAGCTCCTCATCTTTCTCCTTTAGTTCCTCGTCTTTCTGCTTGATCTCGTCGCGAAATGCTTGAAATTGGTCGTCCTCGCCAATGACTTTGACCAGCGTTCGGTGCTTGGAGCGGTACTCTCTATACTTGGATTCCATCTTCTTGAAGAGGGTCGTCCTCTGCTCTCCCGCCGATCACACTCAATCTCCAAGATGAGAGTCTAACATACAAAGGAAGACAAGTCAGCGAGAGTAAACAACACATAGGAAATGGACAAACTTAACGGGAGGGATCTCTCAACGTCTGCAATGTCCTATTCTCGGATTCCGCGCACAAAGGAGCAAAGGTCGGCCCCGCCCGTTTCGAGTTGACCAAAAGGTTATAGTCCAAGGGGATGACTATTTGCCGATCAGGCCCCTCCGTTCTTATCTTTACCCGTGTAAATCTCTCCTCAAAAGCGCGCACCTCCTCAGGGCCGATATCGGAGCCAGACCCATCGTCTTCCACGGGGACGGCTCTACGTCTCACATTTGTTGATGATGAACCGACCTCGGCTGTCCGTGTAGGCTCCCCCTATTGCGGGTCCCATTAACCTCAGACGGCCTCCCCTACATGATGATATCTGGTGCGGTAGCACCCTCGATGTCGAGTAAAGGCGCCGACTCCCCACCTAGAGCGAGTCGTCCCACCGGCTCAACATCAACAACATCGGCCTCTCCAGCATCCACCCTCTATCATTTTCTCGGCACTGCTTCCTCCTCACCCTGGGACGACTCGTCAATTAGGTGCAAGATGGGCTGATTCGAGATATTATCCGGTGTAATAGCAACTAGAGGGACAGAATCGCCTAACAACGGAGCTTGAGTCTGACCTCCTCATACAGACTCGGCCGGTACGAATTGCATTCCAACCGAAGGTACTGCCTGGCGAAATGCAGGCACGGGAGCCTTCGCCTTCTTGGAGGCTCGCCGACCTAGAACAAAAAGAAAATCACATTAAGGGACAACAACAAATGGTGATAGGCTATAACGAAGACGGAAGGGTCGTGAAATTGAGAATCAGACTTACTAGTCGATGGCTTGGGCCCGAAACACTTGTTAAAGGACGCCCAGTCGCGGATTCCCACAATATGAGGTAAAACACGAGTTACCCAGTCTTCAATGTCGAAAACTAGGGAAGGTGGGTGCCTCTCAGCTGAAAGAAGAAAGCCACGAGCGGGTCAAAAATCAAAATAAAGAAGAAAAAGGAAGATAAGCAACATATGACAGAGGGTAGAAGACCCTTACGATTGAAGTCCCACCACTCGAGGAACCGGGTTGGATCTGACACTATGTGATCGATTCTGAAGAAGAAGTATCTGCATCGGAACCGACGGTTCGCTTTGTCATCCATCCCCACCACCAATCCTTTAGTTCCTCGGTGGCAGAGGTGAATCAGCGTGCCTCTGTAAAAACTAGGCGAGAAGAGATGCAATAGATGACGAATGGAGACTCCGCAACTGCCAACTTAGCGAACTTCGCCAGCATAAAAAAGACTTTATATAAGTAAGGTGAAAGTTGTGCCAGGCAGACACGGTAGAAGCGACAGAACTCCTCAGCTAACGAGGGAAGAGGAAGGGAGTAACCTACCAAAAATGGGTAGGCATAGAAAGCGCAGTACCCGGGATGGTGGGCTTGTATCACGTCGTTCCCGCCGGAACAATATCAATGTGAGGAGGGATACAGAATTTAGACCGGAGGGCGGATATCTGACTCAATTCCATATCTGAGAGTACCTGTGCAGGAGTAGGGGCAGGTGCTTGGGAACGTCATTTCTGACCAACGGGTTCCGAGGAACCACCTCTTCTACGGTGGGAAAACTCTCGTCTTCTGCAACCGTGGGCTCGCTGCCACCAAAAGGTATGACCATCGAAAAGTAGGTGGAAACGGAGATTAAATAGGAAGAAGTAGGGGAGTTTGTCATTTTTAACAGTAACGTGTGTACAGTGGAGCCGGAAGAAAGATTGCCGATGGGAGATGAAATAGGAAAATAGAGTTAAAGGAGCATAAGAAAATGGTAAACAGGAACTAGAAAAGAAGCAGAAGAACAAACAAGGTGAAAATATGATAGAAAGTGTGAAAGTTTCATCTGTGAATCACCCCTCCTCTATTTATAAGGTATTGTGGCACCCAAAACCGAGGCAAGGAACCGTCAGTGACACCAAAATCAAAGCAACATAAACACAGGAAACGACGCATTGCATCGGGAAGATGCGCAATGATGACACGCGTGGCATGACATCACCCTATGTCAGCCATGCAAACCACAGCCCCTAAGGCGACACAATCACCAGTTCGACCTCGACCAATCCAACTCAGTCACCACGACAGAACTCCTTTTGACCGGGTGTAAATTAAATCCGCTCATCGAGGACATCCAAGAGGATAATCTCAACAAGCGAAGGGACTAACTGTATGGGTCAAAATTATGCTAAGCTTATTGGACGTAAGTGGACGCGATGTGGCCGAGGTCGAAACCGAGCACGACTCGGTGCCGAAGAGTTGCCAAGAGAGAGATCAGCGCCGAGGTCGAAGTATAGGGCGAATAGTAGCAACGTCCAAAATAAGCCTTAGGACAGTAAAAAGGAATATTCCTTTAATTGTACTTTTTAGGGTTTTCTAGGGATATCATTTATAAATAGGAAGAGATAGGGAACAAAAGGGGGATCTCCACTTTTATGATATGAACATATTGTAAAGGGTTGACTATCAAGAACTTTCGAAAAATTTGTCTTGTCTATTGATTTCATTGTTCAATACACCTCTTTTATTCACAAGATTCAAGAATCATTTATTTATCTTCATAGTCTATTGTCACACGACGTTGTGAGAGGAAAGAATCATCTAACACATCTAACATCCGGGGTGACAAATTACTTCTTATTATATTTAATGTTATTATTCACATTTATTACATGTTTTTATCATCATATTCATTGTCAATCATTGAACTCTTAACTCACATTCACTGATTTGTACACGGTCCCATACCATTAAGACATTAAAACTTCTGGAATTTATTATATTTAACTAGAATTCATTCATTAACTTAATTTAATAAAAAGGCTTAGCACTTTTTGGTCAAACAATACATCTTGCCAGATGCATTAATCTTTTAATTTTCTTCTTCTGTGTTGTTTCCTCGTTGTTTAAGATAATAGATATCAAATAAATCTTTGGTCCTAAAATAAAAGGGTTAATTGGAAAAAATTTAACGCCGTTAATTTTGAGTGGCAAATCTAAGTATGTTCACTAATGATAAGGGCATATGTGAGCTAAAATCAAATATAAGACAAATTTATTCTATTTTTCATAGTTGAGTGGTGAATTTGAGAGGCTATTTGTGTAACAATCCCAAAAGTATATTTGAGACCAAATTCAAATGCAGGATACAATTATCGCTGCGAATTTCTGTACATTGTGCTGTCTATGTACTTTAGTGCTGTAAGAAGAAAATAGGTCTTAATTTGTTCAGCCCATTTTGTAGTGACGCCTTGGCGATCTATACGACTTATAAATCGTATTTGATGAACACGAGTTAGAATCGCATTTTCTTATTTATAAATGCGATTTTTAATTGTCATTTTGGGGAAAATTCTTTTGAAGCGTCTCTCTTCTCTGCTGTGTCGAACACTTACTTCTCCTGCACTCGCTGCCGCCTACCATCATTTTCCACCGGCGACCTTTTTTTCTTCTTCTTCTTCTATTCTCTCTTATATTTATTTCTCTAATTCCTCTGTTAGTTCATCCCATTTAGTTTTACTTTTCTGTTTATACAATAGGGTAAAAAAGTGTTGCATTTTCAGTTTTCTGAAGTGGGTTTTGGAAATTCACTTAAGTTTTTCTATTTTCTGAGTCAATAAAACTAATTTTCTTGAATTCTACTGTTGTTTGAGTGACCTGAGTCAGTTTTTAAGATTTCAAAATATTCTGTTTTTGCGTGGTTTCAATTTGATTTATATGGGTTGTTTGGTAGGATGCATTAGATATGCATGTATTAATTTTGTGTATCAATAATATCTTGTTTGGTTCACGTTTTGAACTTATGTATTAGTTATACACCTTATTTGCTATTATCATATGCATAATTAATGCATACGAGACCATGGTATTAACAATGCAACGAGTTTTAATGTATGCATTAGCTTAGTTAACAACGCTTAAAATATGCTATTATTAATGTTGTTATGAATAGAATTGTACTTAGTCTATTTTTTTAGAGAGTTTACGTTGTGGCTAAGTCGTTATTCCCATATAAATAGAGGGGTTTTACCCCATTGTAAATCATCTCAAAAATTCAATAAGAATTACCTCTCTTTTCCTTGCAATATTATTCTTTTCTTTATTGTTCTATTTCACGTTATCAGCACGAGATTCTATATCTCAAGAAGCTCTTTGATAAGATTAAACAAATATGGATATCTCACAAAATAAACTTGGATCAAAGTTCAATTGTAAAATATTTGTTTAATTGAGTAACGTACGACACATACAATATTCAAAAAGAAGAAATATTTCTCTCATTTAAGTATGTGTAAGGCAGATGTTACTACAATTTCTGGCAGTAGTAATCTAGTTGAAGGCTCTGGAAGAGCTACTATAACTCTGTCTAGGGGAACAATACTTATCATAGAGAATGCAATGTTCTCCTCTAAGTCCAAGAGGGACTATTTGAGTTTTAAAGATATCCGCTGAAATGGTATCATATTGAGATAGTAGATGAAAATAATCTTGAATATCTCATTGTTACCAAAAATGTCTCTGGCTAGAAAAGAGTTATTGAGAAGTTCCCATCTTTATCTTGTGGCCTGTATTAGACAAGAATTAGTGCAATTGAGGCATTCTATCGTAGACCAAAAGGTTACCGATTCCAATACTTTTGTACTTTGGCATAATCGATTGGGACATTCTGAATCAATTATGATGAGATGAATTATAGAAAACTCAAATGGGCATCCATTAAAGAATTTAAAAATTCTTTTAAGTAATAAATTTTCTTGCACTTCTTGTTATCAAGGCAAGTTAATTATTAGATCATCACCAAAAAAGGTTGAGATTGAGTCCCTTTTATTCTTGGAACGTTTACAAGGGAATATTTGTGGACCTATTCACTCACCTAGTGAGTCGTTTAGATATTTTATGGTCTTAATAGATCCATATTCTAGATGGTCTCATGTGTGTCTGTTATCATCTCGCAACCTCGTGTTTGCAAAATTAATAACACAAATAATCCGATTACGGGCACAGTTTCTCGATAATTCAATTAAGTCTATTCGACTTGATAATGTTGCTAAGTTTTCATCCTAAGCATTTATTATTATTGCTTATCAATTGGGATAAAAGTGGAACATCTTGTAGCTCATGTTCACACTCAAAATGGACTTGCATAGTCTTTAATTAAACACCTGCAATTGATAGCATAATTGTTACTCATGAAAACGAGGTTGCCCACTTTTGTTTGGGGTCACACCATTTTGTATGCAGCAATGCTAGTTCGCCTCAGACCGATAAATTATCATAAATATTCCACGTTGCAATTAGTTTTGGGTCATGAACCTAATATATCTCATTTAAGAATTTTTGGATGCGCAGTATATGTGCATGTAGCACCGCCATATCGCACCAAAATGGGTCCCTAAAAAAGGTTAGGAATATATGTTGGGTTTGAATCGCCCTCCATTATTCGTACCTCGAAACATTAACGGGGGATTTGTTCATTGCACGATTTGCAGACCGTCGATTCGATAAAACACTTTTCCCAAAATTAGGGGGGGAAATTGGTGAAATCGAACGGAAAATTTTGTGAAAAAATCTATCATTGTCTCATCTTGATCCACGTGCTTTTATTTGTGAAAAAGATGTGCAAAAGATTATTCTTTTGCAATAAATAGCAAATCAAATGCCAGACACATTTACGGATCAGAAAAGGATAACAAAATCACATATCCCTATAGAGAATGTTCCAATCCGTATTGATGTCCATGTTGGACAATCTTCTAATGTCATAGCTGATGAGTCAAAAGTACGTCTAAAGCGTGGCAGACCATTGGGTTCTAAGGATCGAAATCCTAGAAAAAGAAAATCAAATGCTCCAGTGGATATAACGGTGGATTGTGTCTTTGCATAACGGTAGATTGTGTCTTTGCATATAATGTTGCATCTAGCATTAAGTAACATAGTGAGGATCTTGAACCTCAATCTGTTGGAGAATGTCGATAAAGCCGTGATTGGCTAAAATGGCAAGTAGCAATCCAATCCGAGTTAGATTCACTTACGAAACATGAAATTTTTAGGTTTGTAGTCCAAACACCTAATGGTGTTAAGCCTGTTGGGTATAAATGGGTCTTTGTACGTAAAAGGAATGAGAAAAATGGGATACAGAGATAAAAGGCACGCCTTGTTGCACAAGGATTTTCACAAAGACCTGGTGTTGATTATGAAGAGACGTATTCTCCTATTATGGATGCAATAACATTTCGTTATCTCATTAGTATTGCTTTCCATGAAAAGCTTGGTATTCATATAATGGACGTGGTTACAGCCTACCTTTACGGCTCACTTGATAATGAGATATACATGAAAATTTTCACGGGATTTAAAACGTCCGATGCACATAATTCAAAGTCGGAAAAGTATTTTCAATCAAATTACAAAAATATTTGTATGATCTAAGACAATCAAGAAGAATGTGGTATAACCGACAAATATTTGAGTTTTGAGGCATTATGAGTACCTGTTTTACACCTCCACGAGGCATTATGTCCCCGCAAATTTTATTTTCGCAGCGAAAACCACATTAGCAACCCTAATCTCAAATATGTGCTAGTAAGTGGTAATGGTATTTAATTGTGACTTCCCATTTAAATTTTGACACCTGAATTGAATAGAATCATGAAATCTACTACTACTACACTACTACTGAGGTTCACATTAGTCTTTGGTAGCAGGACTATAGCTTAGTTTCTCGCTAGCTTCCAGTTTATATAAAATATAGTTAATATAGGTTAGTTATATAATACCTGTGCTAGAGGGAAACAACTAGTACCCAATAAAACAAAATTTATTGCATCCAAATTGTCGTACTTTATCAACCAAAAAAACATTAGAAATGTCTAAAAGCACATAGGCAAGACGACTTGCACTTAATTTCTAGCATGTTTAACTGTCTTCTTTTAGGCCAAAAGTTTTTATTTTCTTTTTTGGGCCAAAAATGCTTCCAAAGTTAAAGTGTCTATCCAAGCTTTTAGAAGGAAACAAAGTAGTTCAACGCAGAAGCAGAAGCAATTTTTATTTTAAGAAGCAGAAAAAGCAATTTCTCCCAAAAAATACTTTTTTGATAGACGTTTTTGAGAAAAATACACCTAAAAACACTTTTTAAAAAAGAGTCTGTTTAGCCAAGCTGCCAAAAACTGCTCATTTTGTAAAGTGCTTTTATTTCAAAGTGCTTGTTGAAAAAGTACTTTTGCAAAATAGCCGTTTGTATTGTGCTTTTTGCAAGTTCATTGTGTTTGGCCACTCTTTTAAAAAAGCACTTTTAAGTATCAAATTACGAAAAACGACAATAAAGATTCAATTTTGCGATTAATATTATTTAGAAAAGGAAAATAAACTTAAACATTTATTATAATTTTTTTAATGTAAAATATAAAACGTAAAAGAAAAAATATAAATGAAATTTTTTAGTCAATAGAACATATAGTTATCCAAAGCAATAACATTGAGTCTTTATTATTACTTATTGTTTACATAATAATTTAAATATATCAAATACATCATTGAATATAAATTTTAAAATCCACTCTTAAGAATAGGAGAAAGAGAATAAAAATATAATTAAAACAAAAAAGAAATGTATGGTAGAAACAAAAGGAATACGAAAAAAAATTAAATTAATGAGTAATAATTTGAAAATATAAATTTATAGTAAGGTTCTTTGTCTTGCATAAATTAATTTCTACTTCTACTTCTTAGAAGGTAGAATTTGTAGCTTCTCCCAGAAAGCAGAAAAACTGCTTCTACTGCTGATCAAAAGTATTTTTTTATTTTGGCCAAACACTATAATTTTTGCAAAAAGTACTTTTTTGACAAAAAAAAAAAATACTTTTGGCGTCCTAGAAGTTTGGCCAAACAGACTCTAAATACTAATTGTCGTCCGTGTTTTTCAAATTAATTAGCCAAACACAAATTGATTCTAATTTTTTGAAAAATACTTTTCAAAATAAGCTAATTTTAGAAGTACAACGGAACATGCTAGAACATCTAGTCCCTCTACTTCCTGCAGCTCTTTTGACGTGTATGCTAAAAAGTAGGAGGTTCCATTAATCCTTGTTGCTTCCACCATTTCAGCAAATGTACACTTCCCTGATGCTGAAGCTCAGTGTACTCTTATTTCCTTTTCTGTTTTATTTTTCTCCCTCCAGATATAACTCAATTCCATAATTCTCCATCTCTATAACTTTCCAGTGCCAGCTAATTTAATCCTAAATAGTATTCACACAGTTCAGACTTCAGAGTTAACAGAAATAACCTCCAAGGTCTAATAACTATTAAGGAAAATGAGAAGAACAAAGGAACACAGTGGCGAATGGTGAAGTGGAGAATAGAAAGAAGAGAAAGAAAAGAGATATCTGAAAATGAGATCAAGGGAAACAAACAGTACTTAGCTTGGGGAAGAGGGTATCAAGTAAACAAAAATATGGCTGGTGAAGGTCGGACTCGGCAAATTCATCTTTATCGGCCATTAAAGCACAGACGATACCCCGGTAGATAGTATGATATAAGCCGGTTTACCGTGAAATCTATTTCAGTAGGGCGTATGATGTTGAAGGCCCAAGGTAGAGCGCTCAATATGGCAATCCATAATATAACTGCTGATGATGGCATCTAATAAGCTCAACATTAAGGAACGGCCTTGAATATGCAGTACATGCTCACCCTATTCACAGAAATATAAACCCTCAGATCTAACCCGTCCTAGCCCATACCAGAGAATTTCACATTGTATTCATACAAAATTGTGCTTTTTTCGTGTAAAGCGTTTGTGCAGGGCTGCAGGCAAGAAAATGGGCAGGCTAGTTTAGCAACAATGGTACAAGAAGAATTCACAAATATATTCACCTTAAGGTCATTAAGCATCCACTAACAAATAGCCACTTTATATACATATGTGTGTGTGTACATTTATATGGTATTACCTAGAGCATGTATCAGAAATATATTAGTATAGTTTTGAGTAACTCGAAGCATAACAGAGCAAGCCAAAGAAACCCTGATGAGAAGTATCATCATTTTGCAACCTTCGCATTTGTAAATACTAATCCATGAAATCTAACCAGTATTCATAGTACAGAAAGGTAATTCATCCCTAAAATAAGCTGTCAGAGACCAGAAAGTGATCTCTCCAGCATGGCAGTAGCTACTAGCTGATGCCGCAAAGCAAAGAAATCTAGTAAATAACAATCTGGAATCACTTACATCATCAGCCACCAAGGAGAAGCGCCATATCCTACAGCACATTGTGATGTGATGTACATGTTTTCAAAGCTCTTACTGGTGGTTCCAGCTCCATCCACTCGTGTAGAAAACTTAGCGCACTAAGGCCTAAAAGTAGGAGCTATCCATCGTATCAGATGCTAATTTTCCATTGTACCCTCAGTATTGTTTAAGAGGCTACTTTTTAATGCATAATTAGTTTGCAACTTTTTATTCAAACAAAAGGATAGTAGATTCAAATAGCAGAAAGCTAACATCTCTTAAAAATTTGGACATACCATCAAGCGACTAATTGCCTCTTCACTCAGAACTTCAAAAAAGCTGAAGCAAATCGTATGTAGAAGCTAGAAACACCATAAAACGCTAATATATCACATCCCGTCGCTACTATTGAATCTGCAAACGAAAGAACTACAAGCAAAAAAAAAGGAAGAAACCGGAGCAGCCTCACAATCAGAGAAGTGCCTAGATCATGCAAGCTTCTCTTGTTCCAAATTCACTCACACTTTGTTTCCCTTTGATGTAACATAATAAAAGGGAAAAGTCAACTATAGGTTACTTCAAATTATAGAAGGTTCACTGAAGCATAATCATTATCCCCATAGATATTGTCAAACACTATAGAAACTGTACTTCATTTGACCCAAAGAAAAGGGGAACAATCACACCAATTAAAAGGAACATTTCCAAGACAACAGTAAACTCGATAGTTCAAATCCTGGTCGTCGTCATCTTGATACAGATTAAAATTAACACATACTACACGCACGGAAAGAATGTCTTCTCCTTCCTTACCAGCAAGTATCATACAATTATAATGGTTCTTTCTCCAAGATAACACAAATATCTTAAAAGAAAAGTTTGCATATGTCATAATATCCACACATATATAGATATGCACAACTTAAAAACATCAACATACGTAAAAGTCGTTTGAGAAAGATATCAAATCAGCTCCGCACTGAGAAAATAGACTTCAAATTTGACAGAAGTAGCTCGAGTGTGACACTGGCGAACACACGAAGCATTTAATCCTCCAATTCAGTGGAAACATCTATCGCAGCGATAGATGAAAAAACACAGTAACATAAGTAGTAGTATCAATCAACCGTCAATGCATTTGAAGCCCCTGCAAACACACAACCAAACTATGAACAAAATGGTGCAGACGATTAAATCCAACGATAAGACCACCCAAACTTGCTTCTTCCACACTTTCTTGGCCTTTTGATGCCCCACTTCTCCGTGAACCAATCCACCATTCTTTTGCATAACAACTGAAAATTCTCTGCTCAATTTGATCCCATGATCATCACAAATATCCACATTCACATTCTTCTCACTAACCTCTTCATGCCTCTTCTTAAACTGCCCGAAAAACCTCTTCTTTTTCTGTTTCAAACTATTAGCAGCATCAGCAAGCAACGGCATTGACCCCATTTTCTTCCCTTTAACAGAATCCAAACTCGAGCTCCGCCCATGATCCTCCAGCTCACTCCTCGTCGAATGGGAACCTTCACCCTCATCCGCATCGTTAATACTCGAATCCAACAGCTGGTGAAAAACCGGGTTCAGCTCACCCTGAAAGCAATGCGATTGGAGTTTATCCAATCTCTTCCTCCCAGATGATCGGTCCATCACTTCGCGAAATGCATCTTTAACCCTGCTTAAAAACGCTAACCCATCAGATTTATCAATCTTTTCATCAAAAATGGCGAAAAACACAAATGCGTTTTCGATTAAGAACGTGTACGTCCTGTTGCGGACGGTGTGGGTGAAAAAGGTGTGTAAAGGTGGAGTCTTTTCAAGGCATTTTAAGGCAATGGAACCAAGATCGGCATCTTTTGAATTGATTTCAGCAAGGATGATTGTTCCTTTAGCAACACAAGCGTAGTAGACCAAATTCGGATCCGGAATCATCATTTAGGTGACCCGAAATAAACAAACATCCAAATCAATCGGATCCGAAACATCCAAGGAGAGGAAATGTAAATATATCAGTTGAAATAAATAGATAGAAATAGCAGATATGTATGTAAATCTAGAGAAACCTATAGAAAGGAGAGAACATAGAAATTTTTATTGCAGATTATTGGGAGGTGAGAGAAAGATCAGGGAGAGTTAGGGTTTGGGAGGGAAAGGGAAAACAGGGATTGTTCTCTCGGCCATGGGAGAGAAGAGAGAGGGAGAAGGAGAGAGAACACCCCGTAATCAAACTTTTATTTCACCAAAAGAAGGGATTAGATTATTTGGAAATAAGAAGAATGGGATTAGATTATTGTTTTTCTTTAATAATCTCTTTTATCTTTTTTGCATTTACATTCAAGTTTATTTGCCTCTATTATTCAAAAAAAGTTGGAGGGGAAGTTGATTTTTTAGCGAAGTTGACCTCTCTCATTTTAGGCCTTAAATCGACGGCATATCTTATTATTAAGATAGTGCATTTAAATATGAACATATTGTTTACCCGTAAAACAATACAATTGAATGCGTTCGTTGTTTACAGACAAGTGAGCCGATTTGATCCCAAAATGATAAATAAATTAAGTAAAATGCAAAATTTAGCGTTAAAATCGAGATAAAGCAACAGATAACTTTGGTTCCGGGGAGTAGAGCTTCTAGAGGCAGTAATACATATGCAAGAAATAAAGTATTATTGAGCTTTTGAATAGTATATAACATATGTTTGTCAGAAAATTCGTGTCCTTACAATGACGGTTGAAATCAGTATTTATAGTTGCACCTAGGGAACAAGGTCCTAGGATCAAGCCCCTCTTAAATGATAATTATGGGGTCCATTGAAGAATGTGTAATGGCAGACTATGAATGCCATAATTCTCTACGGATTGTGTATTTAATATTGCAAAATATTCTTCATTGAATGCTACCGGGTGGCAGACACCCGTTTGTCTTCGTTAGCAATATTCCTTTCGGGGGCTCTCTAGTGCTAACCGAAGTTGCTGCCCCCGATCTTGGTTTCACTTGTCTTACTTTCCGTCCATCTCTGGTTCCACGTGTCGCCCTATATACGAGTATTTAATATGAACTGATTTTACCCTATGCAGATAGCCTCCATGCTTGTTGGTGGCACATCCTTATGTCATCGAAAAATTGGTGAAGATATCTTTCTTGACGGAAAATTTTCTAATCTCCTCTGAAAAGTTTATAACGCTTGATTAGACACACGTCTCTCCGTATTTAATGCCCCGAACACGCGTCACTCCATGATTTAGTTGTACTTTCGCTGATTCTCGAGATAATCATGGCCACGATTTTAGTCGTCCATTCCTTTACTTATACGCCTCACCCTTCTTCTTTTACACTTCATAATTTTTCAAAACTCTCTCAACTTCTTTGCATTCAACTTTTCCTAGCTTTCACTCCTTTTTATTCTTCTTCTTCAAAGAACTCCTACTTCCATCTGCTAATCATGGCATCCTCCTCCAAGAACTTCAGCTCTTCAAAAAACAAAGAAAGCACTGATGATGATACTCCTCCTACAGTGAGCATTATTATCCACAGAAAGCTCAATACAACCAAGGATTTTGAGGAGAAATTTTCTTCTGCTAACTTCTACACATGGGTTGTTGGTGTGTACCCTTCTTCCATTCGCCCATCTAGCATTCCTGCTGTGAATGAAGACTGTGCTTGCCATGACTTGAACATCATTGCTCCCGATCTGGCGGAGCGAGTAACTTTCCCCAAGAAGCGCTTTACATATGTTTATACGTATCCCTTCACTTTGGGCCCATTCTCATTGAGTATTTTATTAGGGAGCGAGTCACTAGCGATGCGAGTAATTTTTTTATTAACCATACTTGAAAAGTTCGCTGTAGTGGTAGCTACGATGACGAACGTAATTCGCAATAATGATGATTGTGGTTGTTGAAGGAATTTGGCAATGAATTTATAATGATGGCTAGTGGTGCTTGTTCGTGTTATCCAGATTTGTGAATGTATAGTAATGGATGATGATAATGGCTGGTGGTGGAAGTGACTAGCGGATAGAGGTGTAGTGGTATCGATTATTTTTGCAATTAAGGCTGATGGTAGCGCCTAATCGTTTCACGACCCAAAATCCATTAAAGGTCTCTATGGTGTCGGACACCACTATCAGGCAAGCCATCACGACCTTTAATGGATTTTGGATCGCGACAACATGGTATCAGAGCACTAGGTTCACACAGGTCTCACAAGTCATGAGCAAGTCTAGTAGAGTCTTGTGGATCGGTACAGAGATGTTTGTACTTATCTTCGAGAGGCTACAGGGCTGTTAGGAGCATGCGACTTGATTCCTTTGAGGCTTATGCCTTCATTCTTTCCTATTCAATCTTATGCAACGTGAAGCGTTTCTTATAAATCGGGAATCGAGGAATTATAATGGTGCTATAGATGTGGTGCAGGATGTTTCTCCCTGCATATCTGATTGGACTATTGTCGTTGCCTTGCGGAAGGTCGTTCTGTCGTTTCAGCTCTGTATCAGTACTCTAAGGTTTTGAGATTTGGAAATGATTGTTATGACAGTTCATGTGTTGCTATCGCACAGTGTTGGTGTAATGGTAGGATGCTTGTCTATGCGTAGAAGTAGTAAATGACTTGGAAGGAGGTTTACTTAGTGCATGATTCAGAGATTCAGTACTTTATTTCTGGCGACGGAAAGGAGTTGCTTGATATGAAGAACTATACAACATGACTTTGGATTGGAATGTATTGTCGCACCTTTAGTTGGTGTACATGAGGAGTGAACGGACTTGTATAGTTGGTGGATGATCACGGGCTCAGGATGGGTTACTGATTTCATAGTAATTATACCCAGTGCAACGTTGGATTTAGGTAGCTTCACTTCAGGTATTATGATTTGTAAGCATGGTTGGATTTAAAATTTGGGAACTTCGGAGTGGATTTAGAAAGAGAATTCTCATTTAGGAAGCTTTAAGATGGAAGAATCTGAGTAAGGATTGATTTTGAGTAAACGACCTCGTAATCGGGATTTAAAGGTTCCAACATGTTCGTATGATGATTTTGGACTCCGGCGTATGTCCGGATCGGGTTTTGGATGACTGGGGAGCGTTTCGGCGCATATTGTGGAAGTTGACATTTTGGAACTATTTCATAAATTTGGGTTGAGGTACATTTCAAGGTTATCAATGTTCTTTTGGGATTACGAGTCTGGGAATAGCTTTGTATGGTGATCCTGGTATTGGGAGCGCGTCGAAATTAGATTTGGAGGTCCGTAGGTCATTTTGGGGTCATTTGGCGAAAATTAGAAATTTGAAAGTTTTTGAGATGTTTGGTCGAAAGTGGACTTTTTAATATCGGGGTCAGATTCTAATTTCGGAAGTTAGAGTAGGTCTGTAATATCAAATATGACTTGTGTGCAAAATTTGAGGTCAATCAGACGTGATTTGATAGGTTTCAGCATCGAATGTAGAAGTTGGAAGTTCAAAAGGTCATAAATCTTGAATTGGGGTGTGATTCATGGTTTTAGCGTTGTTTGATGTGATTTGAAGGCTTAACTAAGTTCGTAATGTATTTTGGGACCTGTTGGTATATTTGGTTAAGGTTCTGGGGGGCCCAGGTGGGTCCCAGATGGTTAGCGAATCAATTTTGAAGTTTGAAGATTTGCTGAAGGGTGTTTTGTTCTGATGTAATCGCACCTGCAGAGTGGGAACCGCGGGTGAGAGCCCGCAGAAGTGGGGAGAAGGTCGTAGAAGCGGGAAAGTCCAGGAGGGGAAGGGGTCGCAGGTGCAAAGAATTTCCCGCACCTGCGGAGCCGTAGAAGCACATGAGGACCGCAGGAGCAGAAGCGCAGATGCGCTAGGTGGGGCGCAGATGCGGTATCTGCTGGGACAAGTTGGAGTCGCACCTGCGATGGGATTTTTGCAGGTGCGGAGCCGCAGGAGCGACTATTGAAGCGCATGTGCGAAAGTCAGGTTGGGCAGTGTGTTTCTTTAAACGAGGGTTTGGCTCATTTCCACCTCATTTCCTCTATGGGAGCCAGTCTTGGAGCAATTTTGGAACTCCATCTTCACCATCTACGCTAAGGTAAGTGATTGCAAGTTGAATACTTGGATTATATATGGATTTAGACATGAAAATTTGTAGAAATTTGAGATTTTAAGAGGAAAACCTAGAATTTACAAGTTTGGATTTTGGAACACGAATTTGGGATGGAGGTCCTAAATAATAAAAGAAATGTTTACTTATTGATTATTGAGTCTCCCGCTATTTTATATAATTCATGTTTAATTAAATTATCGGTATTATATTGTTAGCCCATAGTGAGTGTCGGAGTCGACCCCTCGTCACTACTTCTTTGAGGTTAGGCGGGTTACTTACTGGGTAGTTGATTTACGTACTCATACAACACTTGTTGCACATTTTGTGATGGTGAATTTATGATTAACGTCCTTGAAAGAGAAGAGGCGTGTATGCAAACGGAGACTTAGGCGAGCTGCACTCCATATTACGACCCGCAACCAGCAGAGCCTCCTTCAGAGTATTTGTACTTTCTCCTGTCCAATTTTTATTCCGGACAAATGTTGTATTTTTATTTTATACTCTTAGATGATGCTCATGCACTTGTGACACATAATTTTGGGGCGATTATGAGTTGCACTGTATTGGAATCGTTGTAAAATATTATCATTCACTCTGTAAATTTCATCTTTTACTGTTTAATTAAAGGAAAAATATCATTTCTTAATTATTAAAATGAGTACAAAATTAAGTATTTATTGTTGGCTCGCCTGACAGTGGTGTCCGACGCTATCACGACCTTTAATGGATTTGGGGTCATAACAAATCATGAAAGTGATAGGTGATTGAAAGTTGTGGTTGTATCGTAGAAACTTGTGAAGTGATTGGTAATTGTTGTATATTATGGAGTTGGCTCGTAATGATGGTGGATTGTGGAAGTAGTAGTTAAATATTGATGGTCGGCGATGATAACAAACATAACAGTGGTAAAAGGTTCTTCCCCCGATCCATTTTAATTTATTTTTGGCTTTTGTATGGTTCATAATGTCTAAGTTTTTCTCATTTCAAGAAGGAATTAACTTCTTTTATCAAAGTTGTCCTTAGAGTAAAGAGCTGTTATATTTTTTATAGTTAAAAAGATAATAAAAGTTAATATTATAAAATATGTGCGAAAGCAACCAAAATAATCAATTAAAATCGATCGAATGGATGAAGTATATGCACAAGAATCTCTAAGTGCACATCTTAATAATTTAAAAAACGGAAAAGGTTCAAAAATACCCCTCACTATTTGAAAATGTTCATTTATACCCCCCTTATACTATTGGTCCACTACAACACCCGACGCAAAAATACACCTCTGCCGTTAGGACCCTCCACCATGCTAATATTATCTCATGTGGCATGATATATTGCTGAGGTGGATGTCACGTGGCATGCCACCTCATTGTATCTATTCTATTGCACCGAATAAACGAATAAACTGAACTGAGTAAGCCAAAATTATCGGTTCGGTTGCTATTATGCCCACTCCTAGAAATCATAGTGATTTAATGGTGTCAAGATTAGTGGTCTGATAGTGATGGAAAATAAGTGTGTGGTAAAGGAGAAGGTGATGTTGGTAGTGGTTGGGTAAAGAGGAAGGTGGTGGTGGAAGTAGGGGAAGGGTAAAATTGGATAGATGTGATGAGGTGGCATGCCATGTGGTGTCCACCTCAGCAAATATATCAGGTCACATAGGATAATATTGGCATGGTGGAGGCTCCTAACGGTGGAAGGGTATTTTTATAGATGTCAAACGGGCCGGCTAGATCGGGGGTAAGACTGGCCCAGACCGACTTTAGACCGGACCGATAGTAAGGGAGCCGGGTATGGCTAGGTTGGGATGGGGACCAGCCTGTGCCGGGTAGTTTTTGGTACTGATTAAGTGGACTGGCACGACCCGTTATTGTCAAGTCATATGGGAACCGGTTAACTGGACCGGACCGGACATGTTCAATGACTATTTTGATTTATTTATTTTTTTAATTTTGTAAAGTTGAACGTTTGGCAACGGTCAACTTCCATTTTGACCGTTGCCCAACGGTTAATTTGCAAGAATAGTCTTTTTTGGGCATTTGTTTTTTCAAAAATAACACTTTTAATATTTACTAATTTAGCCTTTTGAAAAACTATAAATAGATCCCTATATTTCTTCATTTCTTCACTCATTTTTCAATTCTCAATTCAAGTTAAATCATGTCCGGTGCTTCTAGAGTGCGCTCATATGTTTGGGAACACTTTGAGGTGGTAGAATGAAATGAAGAAGTTCACAAAGTAAAGTGCAAGAACTGTGGTCGAGTCTTAAGGACCCGTTTAGCCATAGATTTTGCCAAAATAAATTTGGGTTTTATTTGGCAAACACATGTTTGGCCATAAATTTTGCCGATATTTTTGCAAAATCCCAAATCCCAAAACCAGCTCAATAGTTGGTTTTGGGCCAAAAATCCCTAATAATACACATATTTTTCCAAAATAAACTTGGGAAATATGTTTTGAAAACGTATGTCCAAACACATCTTCATCTTCAAGCCAAACTTCATCCAAATCAGATTTTTCAAAACAAATTTGGAATTTTATGGCCAAACGCTAGCTAATTTTTTGTCGAAAGTGAGAGGGCGCAGGCTGTTTAAGGAGGCATATGAAGTGTTGTCTTGAGCATCCTTCATAAATTCGTATTTAGGTTGATTTGAGACAATTCTTGTTATTTTAAAATTATTACACTTATTTGAGCTTAATGTTTTAGTTTCTTAGATTAATTTGAAGTATTATTGTGCAATGAAACTATGAAAGCCTTTGAAGTTTGATCCTTACATATCAAGTTATTCCAATATAAGATTTATACTATAAATTATATTTTTTTTTACGTTCATTGTATTATCTTAAATTCGAAATAAATTTTTTAATTATAAGACTTTTAAAGCCTTTGAAATTTATTCAAACATTCTTTTTATACGTTAGGGGCTGGAACTGTTCCGGTTCAATGTTTAACCAGAGGGGCTAGGGACCGGTAAACCCGATATTAGAAAACCCGTAATCAGCCCGGAGACCGGCCGATCTCCTTTCCCAATAGCCCGAACCGGACCGACCTCTTGACACCCATAGTATTTTTGCACCAATTCTATGACTTGTGGATTAATAGCACAACGAAGAACATTTTCGAATAATAAAAGGGTACTTCTTACCTTTCCGTTTTAAAAATTATTTAAGATTCGGGTCTTCTTTTGTGTTGAGCCAAATCTGAAACCGGCCCAGACCGACTGTAGACCGGATCAGATCGGCCCGATAGTAAGGGAGCCAGGTATGGCTAGGTTGGGACGGGGACCGGCCTGTGCTGGGTAGTTTTTGGTACTGGTTAACTGGACTGGTACAACCCGTTATTGTCAAGTCATATGGGAACCGGTTAACTGGACCAGACCTGTTCAATGACTATTTTGATTTATTAAGTAAAATCTGAAACTTAAGTGGCTCTTCGAACCATAATTATTTTATTATAGAAGCGATATAATAAATCATTAATACGATGAATCAGGTTTTGGGCAAAAGAAGCGATACATCATACATATCTTAGTTAACCAGCTTCAAATAAAAAAATTAAAACTAGAATTGTAGGGCTTTACCTAGAAGGGAAGCCGTTTCAAAAATTCTCAACAGCCAAGGCAGAACCCAGGCCGAAGAGGGGGTTTGGAAATAGTTTTCAACCAGCAATAGACGCGCCTCGGTTAGTACCTCACTAGCTGCGTCATTTCCCCAAGCGCAAAGATGTTTTACTTCTACTGCCTCCTTTCCTTTTTATAATCTGCCTATTGTCCGCTTCCTTTCACCTGCTGTCGATGTGGGACGAATCGAAGCAACCGGCAATAGGAGGAAGGGATTATTTATTTTGCATTTCATTACTTTGCCCCATGTGTCCACCTACGCCTCACTAACTTTACTTTTTGGGATGGCCCGACCCTCTAATTTTTGATTGTTCTTTCTTTGATAAAAAAAATAAAACTGATCAACCCAATGAGATGATTGAGTACAGAGAAATGGGTCGGTGGGATGCTTCCCATAACTATACAACTCAACCCCAAATTCCTATTGGCTGACTAGCATCTGGAATAATGAGCTTGATATGACCCTTTTTTTGTTTTTGGTCATGTCATATGAGTATGACCCTTTCAAGTAGCCACGAGTCGTTATTGGGAAAAAATAGTCACTCATCTCAAGTTTCAAATGCTACCATTGAAACAGAATTTTCGTATAGAATTTGAAGCTCCAAAACAATGGTTATATTTTTATAACCGAAAAATGACCCGTATGCGTTACTAGCAAAACCTAGCTTGAAATAACCTCAAACCGTACTACCAAATCCTTTGATCGGAGGAATGCAAGGTAAGATTATTGTTTATCTTGAAAATGATATTAACAATTATATTTAATTTTATGGTTCTAAAAATATGTGATTTATTTTAATACTAGTTGTTAGGTAAGAAATGTTAAGCGTAAGTAAGAGAGAAATGATAAACAAACCAGTATGGTCACAAGACTGTGGACCTCGAGCTCGGGCTCGAGGGTAGTCTTTAGCAGCCGATGATGAACAATAAATGAAGAACAATAAATCTGTAGAGTAATTGTTAAGCATGTTTACGCAAGAAAAAGCAGAGAGTGTTCTATTGCATTGAATATTCATGTGTGTTACAAAAGGACAGAGGTCACCTTTATATAGGAGGAGGGAATCCCAACATAGTACATGTCTAATTATGACAAGGAAATGCTATTGGTACAAATGTATAATGGCTCAGTACATACTTGTACTATTCTTGCAGACCTGGTCAGTTCTAACCACGTGTCCTTGGGAATTTCCCATCTCTCCATGACGGTCATCGATTTTCATGTTGCCTCGAGGTATGCTGTGATGAGTCTCCGATGTACCCTCTCGAGGGAAGCACTTCGGGGTCGAACCTCAGACTCTGCTCTGAAGCTCTCGATAGCAGCTTGGAATGCTATGGAGGCCTCAAAATCGGACTCCCCGATTATGGCCGTATACAGATAGTCCCCGTGTTTCTTAGAGTGAAATGATATTAAATGATTTTGAAACATTAGCTCTTCGATATCTCCATTATGACTTCAGCCACGTGAGGTCAACAACTGATGTGACAGAAAGGTTGCACAAGGGTCTTGTCAACACGATTATCGAAAAGCCCACGAACCACCCTTTCAACTCCTCCAATACGCTTAGATGATTCCTATAAATGCTTCGATTCCCTATCTTTTATACTTTTACAACATATTCAAATTTCCAAATCTTCGTCAACAGTTTCTTGCTTTCATCTTCTTTTCGTGTTTACCTCTTCGTCAGCTTTCTCTTCTCACTTTGAAACTTTGTTATAATCATGGCTAAAACTTCTAAGACAGATCCTCAAAAAGAAACAGCCCCTTCCTCATCACGCTCGTCTAAGAGAAAAAAGGTTGGACCTCCTCTCGTCGAGGAGTGTACCCCCGGGCCATGTGAAACATCTTCCGATTTTAAAGTTGATAACCTTCCTTCCATAACAGGTCGATGTGAGCCCATGTCTCGGTATATCAGTCTGATAAATGATATCGAGAAGGTGAAAGTCGATTGCTGCTGGGGGGAGGTGGTGCAGGTGGAGATCCCTTCATCTGAAGAAGATATAACTACCCATAAAGATGGCTTCCTCAGTGTATGCACATATCCCTTTATCTTAGGTCATGTAGACCCTTCTTCACCACCGACAGAACCGGTGATCCTCGATTTTTGCCTTTAATATCGAGTGATGCTCGTCTAGATCTATCCTTCTTTCTGGAGAATCATCTATTTAATTAGATATTTCTCGAACATGGTCGAGGGGATGTATTTCACCCTCGACCATTTGATTAGATTATATAGCCCTCATCTCTATCGAGGTGGCCTAATCAAACTGCAACGTCGATCTTCAAAGTCATTCTTTGCAAGCATCGATGAAGATAAAGAACGGGGGTGGATGAGCCGCTTCGTTCGAGTCAAAACCTCGGATCTGATTCCTGTCGAGAAGATGCCATTCCTTGAGGAATGGAATATGATACGTAAGTGTCGTTACATTAAATATGCTTCATTAGCTGAATGTTTCCTTTTCCCTTTTGAACTAATTCCTTTCTGGTGATGCAGCCATCGAGTGGTTCCCCGGCGCGGTCAGAGACCTCCCAGGCTGGGTTCGACTCTTAGATTCCACTTCCCTATATGCCAAGCGCGTTTGGTGTGACTTGGGTAAAACTCAATGGGAGGCCAAAAATCACAGTGAGTTTCTTCCACTGTCGTTTCTGAATTCCTTATTAAAAGATTCCTTGGAGGTATGCTTGACCTTTTATGCTTGCGCAGCCTTGGGGAAGCCGTATTAATGAGACCTCCTCCACCCGGCGAAGTGGAGACCCAAAAACCGCCAAAGACAAAAAGAGAAAGAAGGAGAAGTGTTCGGAGCCCCTGAAACCAAAGAGAGCTAAAGCTCGAAAGCCTAGGGCCGATGCAATGACCCTAACTCCGGCAGCTGCTGAGAGTCTTCGTGCTGAAGACGAAGACAGTGACGGTTTCCCACTGGTACTTAGGGCAAAATGAAGCGTTGATGCTTCGAAGGCCGCCGAGTAGAAGACTGATGAGCCAGATGTGGCCGATGTGGTCCCACCTCGAATTGAGGAGACCCTCGAGGAGGGTTTGAATGGAGTCTCTAAGCCAACCATCGAACATGATACATCTCGTGCTGATGAGAACTTGGTTGGCGAATTCGGGGGACCCAGCTCTGAAACTCTTCGAGGGCGAGAGGAAGCCTCGATAGAGGTTGATGTCATAGGTGATCTTCCATCAGGCCCGTCGTTTTCTCCAGGGAAAATACGGGATGCCCAGAACAGGAAGACTCCCGACGTGGGGGCATCCTAGGGAGAGAATGATGTATTTGGAGATTATTTTTCCGGTGTTGAAGAGGATCTCGATCTTGACACCCCAAAAATAGGTATTTTCTCGACATAATATTCGTGCTTCGAGTTCTGATTCTTGCTTCTGACTTCTTTCCTTTATGTTGTAGGTCACGATGTTGTACGACCTAGCTTTCTCCAAGTTACGAGACGAGTTGACCCATCGTGAGGAGGAGTTTGAGAAGCTCACGTCGGAGTCGAATGAGCTAAAGACACTTCATGCTCGAAGGGAAGAGGAACTGAACGACCTCCGAGCAAGGTCGGAGAAAGCGCTCCAAGAATGGGCCAACTTCATCGAACAAGTAGCTTAGCCTTCGAGGGTTTGCTTTCTATTTTCATAATTCAGTGTCTAACAATTTGACTTGGTTGTTTCAGATCAAGCAGAAGGATGCTCTAGTGGGGCAGCTTCGGAATGAGATTGTTGCCAAATACACTGAGATCCTCGAACAGAAACGGGGCATGGATAGTATGTCCTCCGAGAAGGACACTCTTCAAGAGAAGTTGGCTTCGGCCCATCATCTTCTTTAGGGCGCGAAAGAGGAGGCCACAAATATAAGGCGCTTTATATTGAATCGGTTGTCGCGTTATCCACGACAAAGTCTGAAGCCGATGCACTCATATTCTCATATTGGGAAGATGTTGCTGCAACAAATTCTCGAGCCAGGAAGATATCTGAAGAGGCCGAGTTCAAGCTGACTCGCGCCTTCGTTCATGCTCGACTAGAAGCTGGAAGGAAGGCCTTCGATGAAGTGCACGCCAAGGGTTTCGATCTCTCTACATAAATCGAGGAAGTGAAGGCCTCGAAAGAGGAATTGGCAGCACCGATCACTTTTGACGAGGGCTCTGCTAGCGGCTCGGAGAGCAGTGAAGAAGAAGACTAGGCCCTTCTTCGTTCTTTTTTGTTCTTCTTATTTGGGGAAATGGCTCGGTGTGAGAGCCTTGTAAATGTATTCATGTAAATATACCTTTTGGAATATAAGGAATTTTCTTGTTTCACTCTTACTTTGTATTAATATCTTCAAAGTTTCACCTTTTGGTGTTCATGAAAAAGTCGAGCTCGAATTTTATTTTGACTCCTTCGAGCTCGGTCATGGAGAAACAGAGACCCTTGAGATTGGGCTTTTCTGATTTCAATCGCATGCCTTGTTTAACTAAAGGATTATATTCTCTGCCAAAGCTATTTTAAGAAGAACTCGGGTTTCTGATAACCAAAAGAATACGGAAATAATTGTAAATAGATTTGCAAATAGAAAGCAGTAAAGATGCGTAAAAGTAAGTATATTTAAATAATGGTTGGAACGTGTCCTTACAAGTTATATTTTACTCCCTTTTATAGGTAATTTCTTAATATAACGTCTACTCTTTTCAGTGATTGAGCATTAATGACTAATAATGTCATTAATGTAACGTTATAATGATTAATCGTAAGTGTTGTGTGAAGATTATGTAACGTTTGGCTCATTGATTGAAGATCTCCGAATATTTCCCTTATTTCGCCTTGATTCATTCTGACTGTGTCTCTTCATCTCCTCAATTAGGTTGAGATCCCCGTGTCTGATTACCTCGTGGGTATGTTGTTATGTTCCTCTTCGTCTCGTACCTCTTCGAAAAGTCTCATACAGTCATCATGTTTTCATTGCTCCACATGGATTGCTGAGTCATCATAATTAATACACGTGTGAAGCTTATTTTTACCACTACAGATAGTCCCCCCACTTACCATTTGTTTATCGATTAAATATTTGGTAAGTGGATACTCATTTATGGCGAGAATATTTTGTCACCGCTTCACTCGTACCATTGCATCTGTCTCTGAATGTATGTGTCGCTTGTCACTTCCATTTAATACACGTGCCACGTGGCATTCCCGGATTTATTCTGCAATTATTCAGCTCCTTTTAGGGCTTTCTGAGGCTGCATCAGTCACGAAGTGACAACTTCAATTATGACTTTCACATCACTGTTTTTTCCATTTTTTGACGGTCGCCTTCGAGTATAAATACCCCTTTTCCTTTCTTTACTTTCACGAAAAACTTCTAACTTTCTTTCTTTATTTGTAAATTCTTCATTCTCGTAAATATGTCTTATTCAAACCATAAATCCAAGAAGGTCATCATTGTGGATGAATTGACTCCTCTTATGCTCCGACACGAAGTAGGAGGGGCGGAAGACTTAGAAGCTTAAGTTCTACACCTTCTAGGGGTCTTTCTTCTTCTCATATTACTTCCCCATCTTCTTCTAGGTCTATTGTTTCTTTGTCTTCTTTGAGAGCTAGGGCTTCTAGATCTTCATCAAAGAGTAGAGAACACAATGAACCACTTCGTGAACCGAGAGTCTATGAGATAGTTCCTGCCGAGTATTCTTTTGCCAAGGATAGTCAGTCCATGAGTGAGCAGCTTTCTTCCATGTCATCACATGATAGTGCTGACCTCTATCCTACCTAAATAACTGAGGGTTTAGTGTCACTCGTACACAAGGATTGTTGTTGGAAGCCTGATTTTACTGTTGTAGTTCCTAACGATAACGAAAGAATAACCTCTTATAGAACTGGGTATTCTTATGTTTATACTTATCCCTTCACATTAGGATTTAAGCCTCCCATCGACCCTGTTATCATTGAGTTTTGTCGATTCTTCAAAGTTTGCTTGGGACAAGTCGGTCCTCTTGTTTGGCGGGTAGTCACGTGCCTTAGTTATTTGGCCAATTTAGCTTTCATACCCTTTACTTTTCATCATCTTATTCACCTCTATTCTCCAATGTTGTTCCGCCAAGGAGTGTTTACTCTCGCGGCTATGAGTAAAAGGGTATTAGTTACTCCAGATGATGACAATGATAGAGGGTGGTATGTACGGTATGTTGTCCCTACTGCAGGTTTAGTAGGTGAAGAAAATCTCCCCTTCCCTGAGAAGTGGAACTTTGCACGTGAGTACAGTTTTGCTCACTTCCCTCTTCTTTGCTTTTGATAAGCTATCAGTACCATGACTATTTCTTTTTCTGTTGCAACAACCATGGGAATCGTCGAGAATGTCTTCGGTTTCCGTTATTGGGTAGAAAACTCTTGTTAATCGCTCCTTTAGAAGAACGTTCATGGAAGTACCTCTCTTTGAGGTTTGGTTGGAAGGTGAAAACCCATAGTAAGTGAAGTATTTTTTTTACTTCTTCCCTTTTTGAGCTTTATCTGATCCCTTACATTTGGTAGGGTTTCTTGCTCGTGGAGTTTCTGTTGCGGCTGTGTTCGCTTCAAAGTTGTCCCTGGCTAAGGCTCAGGAGATCATCGTTGGCTCCTCCTCGTCGAAAAGAAAAACAAGTAAGTCCAGGACCTTAGAGGATGAAGAAGAGTAGGAGGAGGGTTCGTTGGTCCATAGGTCACGTAAGAGGAGGGTGCTCTCTAACGAAGAGTCTGCACTCGTTGTTGATCCTCCCATGCCTGAATTAGAACTTTCCGCTCCCGAAGATGCAACTCCCTCCCCTGTTCGTGAGTCTATAGATCACATGTTCCAACAAGGTTTTGGTACTGTTGCTAATGAAGCCCCTCTTGTTGTTTTCTCTCCTCCTTCCTCTGCGGAGCTTTCGTTTATCGCTCTTGTTGCTGTTTCTGCTCCCCGGCCTACTCTACCCGTAGCTCCTTCACCCGCCCCCACTTCGGTGTGTTTTTCTAAGTAGGATCTTCCAGCAGGGGGGTGATGAAGCAAGTAACAATAGAGGTTCATGCGGCGAGCAACCTTTTGAAAAAGTCAGGCCAGGTTGATGTATGGTTAAAGCCATTGATAGGCCCGACTGAGAAGTCTAAGGTGGAAAGCCACAACTCCTTGACTTGGATGAATGAGATTTGTGCACTCGTCCTTAAAGGTAAAACTTGCTCTTCCTTCGTATGTATTTATATATTCTTATCGTATCTAATTTATCTTTTTATGTAGATCAACCTTATAGGCACAGAGTTAATGAAGAGAATCGTTTAGGTGGAGCAATCAACGAATGACTTCCAAACTGAGGCTAACAATTGGAAAGAGCAGTACGAGAGTTTACAGCTTGACATGGAGGCAATGTAGGAGGAAAAATGTACCTTGGAGCAGCGGGTTAGAGTTATTGCAGCAAAACTGGCCATAGAGAAGGCGTCTTCAAACCAGGCAGGCAAGGACAAAAATATCTTGGAATCTTTCTTTGCGGAGCAGCTTTCCCGTGCCACCGAAGAGGTTATGAGCCTGAAGACCTTGTTGGATTAGAAGGAGGCATACTCTAGTGAACTTTTTCAATTTCTCACCCAAACCCAAGAAGACCTCCATAATTCTTCAGAGAAGGTCCAGTTTCTGGAAAGGTCTCTTGCTCCTTTACGGGCTTCTCATGATGTTGTCGTGGCTGAGAGAGATGAACTAAGAGACGAAGCTGAAAATGGGAGAAAGACTACGAGGCTCTTGAAAACAAAGCAACTGTCGATGTTAGTTGGGCTTATTTGAATGCTCGTCTTCACACATTGACTGGAAATGGGCCAAGAGAACTTTGACTTGGAAGCCGAAATTGCAAAAACCAGGGAGACGATTAAGAAGTCTAAGCAAAGTCAGAATTTCTTTTCACCTGAAGCTGAGGTCCCTGCTGCTCGTGTCTTGCCATCTCAAGCCGCTCCTCCTTCCAGTGAAGACAACTCCCCCATCTAGTGAAAAAGTTTAAGGAATTTGATCCTTTTTTTATTTGGAACAATTGGTGGTTACCCCCGGTCCCATTGGGGGTAAAGTTTGATCCTTTGTAAGTCCCCAACTGACAATTTAGGGGCAACCTATGTATAAACAAATCCGGCTTAGACTAAGTTAATACTTAGTTTTTTGCCGTAATATATCAATATTAATATTAGCATGACTTTTGATTTCTTTGAGTTTTTGTTTCAATCTTAAGTCTTTGCATGCTTTCTTTTTGAGGTTTTTGGTTTACCTATTATTTTTTTGACTTTGCATTTAAAAATGCTTGGATTTATCGTTCCTTTTCGTAATAGGCACGATGTATAAAAGTTGGTCCTTTTTTTATCGGCACTTAATGAAGAAGATGTCTCAACTTCATAATGGTGTAAATGTACAAAAGAGAGATAAGAATTTCACATGTTTTTCTTACAATGTTTTGAAGAAATTCTTTGTATTATTTCGAGCTTTCGTAACATTTTACATGTGTTTGTGTATCGTCCATAACTCTTTTGTAACTATTTTTCTTACAACAGATTTGGTATGAATTTGTATTTGTAACTGTGTTTCTTTTGCAACAGTTTTTTCGAATTAATATAAGGGTATAACTATTTTCATTTATAACAGTTTTTGAATAAATACAAGGATAATGCTTTTTCATCCGTAACTGTTTTCATTTACAACAATTTTTTGAATAAGTACAAGGATGTGCACTTTTACCCGTAACTAATATTCTGCCTTTAACCTAAATATTCGAATATGTTTTTTGAAGGTTTCTGAATCAGGCTTTGTATTTTTGTCTTTGGCTCTTTGATTTTGCTCATAGTACTTGACTTGTTGGGAAGATGGATATTCAGGCTCTTGAGCTTTGACGTTTTTGATAGTCGTCTTTGCTTCTTCTTTTCCTTCCATACTATATAGTCTCCCAAGTGTTTGAGCTTTGAAGAATGAAATCTTGAGCACTTGACTATTCCTTCCTTGTGGTCCTTTTCCTGAAAAGGAAAAACATACAGGACTCGAAGGTATATAGTTTAGATGATGACTGCTTAAACCTTAAAATGTCCATCAGAAAGTTGTAACCCTAGACCTAGAATTCAGTTACTTCCTCGTGTCTATGCAGGTCTAATATCATCATCTGGTGATGGGTTAGCTTTTTGCCTATCATCTAAAATGGTTAGTATAATTTTAACTGTACAAAAGTAAAATCGAACGTAATGATACCTGGCCGGGGGTATTCTTTTTACTCAGAGTAGTACTTCTTCAAATGAACATCATTCCAGTTGGTTGGTAAAATATTGCCGTTCATAGTCTCCACCTCATATGCGCCTTTTCAAGCAATGCCACGGACTTTGTAAGGTTCTTCCCAATTTGAATTTAGCTTTCCTGCACCAGCTTCCTTTGTTGATTGGAAGACTTTTTTAAGAACGAAGTCCCCAATTTTGAAATATCTGAGGTGAGCTTTTCTGTTGTAATATCGCACTATTATCTGTTTTTGGGCTGCCATTCATATTAATGCAGCTTCTCTCCTTTGCTCGAGCAAATCCAAATTTGTTCTCAACTCATCATCGTTTGTTTCTTCCGTTGATGTTGCGAATCTCGTGCTTGGTTCGCCGATTTTCACTGGTATTAAAGCTTTTGAACCATAAACAAGCGCAAATGGAGTTTCTCTCATGGTTGTTTCTGCAGTAGTTCTGTAGGCCCATAATACTGTCGGTAGCTCGTCAGGCTAGTTTCCCTTGGCTTTTCCAACGGTTTCTTTAAGTTGTTGACAATGATTTTGTTTGTTGACTCAGCTTGCCCATTAGCCACGGGGTGATATGGTGATGAAGTGATTCGTTTGATTTGCCAACTTTCAAAGAATTTTGTGATTTGTATGCCTATGAATTGCGGGTCATTGTCACATACGATCTCCTTTGGTATTCCGAAGCGGCATATTATGTGTCGCCATATGAAGCTTTTCACTTCTTTTTCTCGCACCTGTTTAAAAGCATCTGTCTCCACCCATTTTGTGAAATAATCTGTTAATACGAGTAAGAACCGTACCTTTCCTTTAGCTGGGGGAAGAGGTCCCACTATATCCATGCCCCATTTCATGAATGGCCACGGTGACACCACTGGGTGGACTAATTCTTCTGGTCGATGCATATTGTTGGCATATCGTTGGAATTTGTCGCATTTAGCTACGAAATTCTCAACGTCTTCCTCCATTTTAGGCCAATAATACCCTACTCTGATTAGGGTTTTGACTAAGGATCTCGCTCCTGCATGGTTCCCGCAATGTCCCTCGTGTACTTCCTTCATCACGTATTCCGTTTGATTGGGTCCAAGACACTTTGATAGGGGTCCTCCAAACATTTTACGGTATAAAGAATCACGAACTAGGCAGTACCGTGCAGCTTTCCGGCGAAGTGCTTGAGGTGCTTTTTTATCTTCCGGTACGGTACCATTCTGCAAAAAGTTTACAATTTCGTTTCTCCAATCCCAGGTTAAATTGTTAAATGTTACCTCATTTTTGTCCTGGTTTATCGCTGAATGAAATAGGTGTATCACAATTGCATTGTCTTTATTTGTTACATCGGTAACTGTTGTGAGGTTAGCTAATGCATTCGCTTATGCATTTTTCTCCCAAGGTATTTGCATAGCCTTTCATGACTGGAACTGTCTTACTAGGTCTCGTGACTTTTCCAGATATTGTTGCATCCGAGCCTCTCTAGTGGTATAAGTCCCCTGCATCTGGTTTATCACTAGTTGAGAGTCGCTTTTGATCACGATCTGCTCGATTGAGAGTTCCCGTGCTAGTTCAAGTCCTGCAATGACAGCTTCGTACTATGCTTCATTGTTAGTTATGGGATAACATTTAATGGATTGTCGTATCTTTTCACCCGTATGTGATATTAAAACAATGCCCCAGACGACTCTTTTGACATTAGAAGAGCCGTCAGTAAATAGAGTCCATATTCCTGGATTAGCTTTATTGAAGATTTGTAATTCTTTTTCCACTTCAGGGATTATGCTAGTATTAAAATCGGCGACGAAATCAACTAGAATTTGAGACTTTATTGCATACCTAGGCTGATATATTATGTCATGTTCGCTTAATTCTATTGCCCACTTAGCTAATCTCTCCGATAACTCTTGTTTATGAAAAATATTTCTCAGTGGATATGAGGTAACAATAGTAATTGGGTGACATTGAAAGTACTGTCTTAAATTTCTAGCTACCATGATTAGGGCTTAAGGCTAATTTTTCTAGATGAGGATATCTAGTTTCAGCATCTAATAAAGACTTGCTTACATAATAAATTGGAGATTGTTTACCTTTGTCTTCTCTTACCAATACTGCACTTATGACAATTTCTGCAACGTCAAGATAGACATACAACCTTTACCCCTCCATCGGTTTAGACAGCAACGGAGGTTTTGATAGATAGGCCTTCAGATCTTTTAGATCTTGTCTGCATTCTTTAGTCCATTCGAACTGATTATGCTTTTTTAGAACTGAAAAGAATTTAAAACTCTTCTCCGAAGACCTGGAGATAAATCTTCCTAAGGCTGCAATTTTTCCTGTTAGTCTTTGAATTTTTTTTTGTTCGTAAGTATATCAGGTATTTCATCAATAACTTTAATTTGAGCAGTATTTTACTTCTATACCTCTATTTGATACAAGAAAACCCAAAAACTTACCTGATTCAACGCCAAAGGCGCATTTTTCTGGATTTAATTTCATGTTATACCTGCGTAGGATTTCGAAGGTGATTGAAAGATGATGGAAATGATCTTCTGCTTGTGTCGATTTCACCAGCATGTCATCAATGTATATCTCCATTGTTTTCCCCAGATGTTCCTGGAACATCTTGGTCACTAGTCTTTGATATGTGGTTCCAGCATTTTTCAGGAAAAAAGGCATGACTTTGTAACAATAAGTCCCCCTGTTTGTAATGAAGGAAGTTTTTTCCTCGTCTGAGGGATCCATTTTTATCTGATTATAACCAGAATACGCATCTACAAAGCTTAACAATTCATGACCTGCAGTGGCATCAATCATTTGATCTATGTGTAGTAATTGAAATGAGTCTTTAGGACATGCTTTATTCAGATCTGTGTAATCTACGCATACTCTCCATTTACCATTCTTTTTGGATACCACTACGATCTTAGATAGCCAATTAGAATATTTTACCTCACGTATTGAACCAATTTTCAAGAGTTTATGTACCTCTTCATCGATTACTTGGTTCTTGAATGGTCCTTGCTTTCTTTTCTTTTGTTTGACAGGCACGAAGGATGGATCTTCATTTAGTTTATGAGTCATCACTTCTGGAGGTATACCTGTCATATCTGAATGGGACCAAGCGAAACAATCTGCGTTAGATTTTAAATATTCAATTAACTTACCTCTTCTCGCGGGGCTTAGCCTCGTGCCTATATGAACTTTTTGCTCAGGCTCCTGTTTGAACAGTGGGATAGATTCTAGCTCCTCCGTAGTTGTTTTGATATGCTCGTCTTCTTCTGGCTCCTGAATGACATCGGGTCTGGAATCCATGTCCGTATGTTTTGATGTTGCCCCTGTGGTGATTTGGTTCACCTTCTCGTGGCTATCTTCTTCCGTAACTGTTTGGGTGATTTCCTCGTCTTTTGATTATTCCGCTACCTTTTCTTTGTTAGAGTGTACTACTGAATTTATATTCCTTGAGGTCTGCTGATCGCCTCGAATCTGTTGAATTCCCCATTTGGAAGGGAATTTAATTACTTGATGTAAAGTAGATGGTATTGCTTTCATATCATGGATCCATGGTCTCCCCATGATTACGTTGTAAGCCATATCAGTATCAATGACTTGGAATTTCGTATTCTTGATTACTCCTTCTTCATAGGTACTAAGTTCAATTTCTCCTTTTGTTATGACCGTAGAGTTGTCAAACCCAGATAAGGCTCGTGCTTTTGGGATTAATCGATCCTACACTAGCATTTCTTCCACAACTCTCAACGAAATGATATTGACTGAGCTACCTGGATCAATCAACACTCTTTTTACGTTAGTTTCATGTATAAGTAGGGATATTACTATTGCGTCGTTATGAGGAAGTAGCAATCCGTTGACCTCTGCGTCGTCGAATGATATATTGTCTGCTTCCATGGCTTCACGAATCCGCTTCTCGTGTGTAATTGTGAATTTTGTTGTTCTTTTGCAAACTACTCTGTTCACTTCTTCTCCTCCGTGTATCATATTTACTGTTTTCTTTGGAGATGGTGGCTTTGGAGGCTCTTGCCTGTTCTTCATATATGCTTGTTTACCTTTCTCATTAAACAATTCTGTTAGATAGCCATGTCTTAATAATGGATCTACCTCACCTTGCATGTAAAGGCCCGTAAAATTCCTTGTTTAAAATAATGCCCGAATAAGTCTCCGAGTTGTTATATCTGTAGAAATTCTTAAAACGGACCTTGATTGTGTAAAAGTACCCCGAAATTTGAAAGAATAAAATTTTCCAGCAGTTGGGCGTTATGCGACGCACTATGCGATCGCATAACGAGTATGCAGACCGCATAATGGTCGCATACCTGGGCAGGCCACTGCCCAATTTGAAGGCAACTATGCGGTCCATTATGCGATCGCATTTCGGTTCTACGGACCGCATAGTTGTCGCATTCTTGCCTTTGATTTTTTTATTTGCGAGGGAGGTTATGCGACGCACTATGCGATCGCATAACGTGTATGCGGACCGCATAGTGGTCGCATACCTGCACAGTGTGTTTTTATTTTTTAGCCCACCTGGAGGGCCATTATGCGGTTGTCTCTGCGGACCGCATGTCAGGAATGCGATCGCATTCCTGACCGCATTCCTGTGTCGGGCTCCTAATTTTTCTAATTTTAAAACCCGACCCCCAGTTCATAAAAACACCCCACCCCTTCATTTTTAACCATTTTCTGACTAAGAATAGAGAGAGAAAAGAAGAGAGTTCTTGAGAGAAAGGGGTTTCATCATCCTTTTGGTTTTCCTCAATCACTCAAGCAAGGAATTTTCGAGTTATTGTCTTCTTCACTTAAAGAGGTAAGTCTCTACCCCATCTCCCTTAAATTTCCAGATTTTTAGTTAATAAGTAGAACTCCCCTAAAGGAGTTCTTGAAGATAAAAGTGAGGAACCTTGCATGCATGTTCATTTATTGTCATAATCTAGTAAAAGGGAGTGGGTTAGGGTAAATATGCACAAAGAAGGAGTTAGAAATTTAAGGGGGTCATATAGCATTAAATGCCTAAGCGAGTTCGAATTGTGTTCATGATTCCCAATTCTAAGATGAATGTGTTGCCT
>ML290925.1:0-82701 GCA_005239495.1 Nicotiana undulata | reverse complement strand
ATGCTATTTGGGTGATCGTGGATCGGCTGACCAAGTCAGCTCATTTCATTCCGGTATTGACTATGTATTCCTCGGAGAGGTTGGCTCAGATATACATGCGGGAGATAGTCCGTTTGCACGGTGTGCCGACGTCTATTATTTCAGATCGAGGACCTCAGTTCACCTCGCACTTCTGGAGAGCCTTGAATAGTGAGTTGGGTACCCAGATTGATCTCAGTACAGCATTCCACCCTCAGACGGACGGACAGTCCGAGCGCACTATTCAGATTCTGGAGGATATGTTTCGTGCTTGTGTGATGGATTTTGGAGGATCATGGGATCAGTACTTGCCCCTTGCAGAGTTTGCTTATAATAACAGCTATCAGTCCAGCATTCAGATGGCGTCGTTTGAGGCTTTATATGGTAGGCGGTACAGGTCTCCAGTAGGATGGTTCGAGCCGGGCGAGGCCCGATTGTTGGGTACATACTTGGTTCAGGATTCCTTGGACAAGGTAAAGGTGATTCAGGATAGACTTCGCACAGCTCAGTCCAGGCAGAAGAGTTATGCAGACCGTAGAGTTTGGGACTTGTCATTCATGGTTGGTGATCAGGTTTTGCTTCGGATATCACCCATGAAGGGCGTCATGAGATTTGGAAAGAAGGGTAAGCTGAGTCCGAGGTTCATTGGCCCTTTTGAGATATTGAAGCGGGTTGGGGAGGTTGCTTATGAGTTGGCCTTGCCTCCCAACCTAGCAGGTGTTCATCCGGTATTCCACGTTTCCATGCTCCGGAAGTATCACGGTGATCCGACTCATGTTTTGGATTTCAGCTCAGTTCAGTTGGACAAGGATCTATCATATGTTGAGGAGCCTGTGGCCATTTTGGACAGGCAGGTCAGAAAGCTCAGGTCGAAGGGCATTGCTTCAGTCAAGGTGCAGTGGATGGGTCATCTGGTCGAGGAGGCGACTTGGGAGACCGAGCAGGATATGCGGAGTCAGTACCCTCATCTATTCTCAGTTTCAGGTATGTTTCTATACTCGTTCGAGGATGAACGATTTTCTTAAGAGGGGGAGAATGTAATGACCTGGCCGGTCGTTTTGAGAGTTAGCACCCCGATCCCCTGATAATTGTTTCTCCCATGTCTTATTATGTTAATGGAACGAGTCGGAGAGTTGAGTGATGAAAATTGGAGTGTTTTTGGACGTATAGTCCTTTAACGTGAGCTTTAACCTTAGAAATTGGACCGTAGCGGAAGCTGTGTGAAGACGGATCCGGAATGGGAATCCATCAACTCTGTTAGCTCCGTTGGGTGATTTTGGGATTAGGAGCGTGTTTGGATTGTGGTTTCGTGGTCGGATGTAAATTTAGGCTTGAACTGGCGAAAGTTAGAATTTCGGCGATTTTGCCTGATAGGTGAGATTTTGATATCAGACTCGGAATGGATTTCCGAAAGCGACAGCAGGTTCGGAATGTCATTTATGACCTGTGTGCGAAATTTGAGGTCATTCGGACGAGTTTAGACGTGGTTCGACGTCGAATGTGTATTCTTAGAAATTTCTAAGTTCTTAGGCTTGAATCTATGCATATTTGATGATTTTGATGTTATGGAATGTGTTTTTAAGGCTCGACCAAGTTCGAATAAGGTATTTGGACTAGTTGGTGATTTGGGTTGAGGTCCCGGGGGCCTCGGGTGTTCAAACGGACACTTTAAGGCCAAAAGCCTTTGCTGGTTTTCTAGTTTTTCTTCAGTTGCGGATTGTTCTCTGCGATCGCAGGTCAGTACTCCGATCGCATAAGGAAAGTTGAGGGAGGCCTGAGGTTTTTCTCTACGATCGAAAGTTAAGGTCCGCGATCGCAGATCCTGAAGGGTTTGGTCTCCGCGATCGCATTCAACGGGTCGCGATCGCATAAGGTTTTCTGGTCAGAAGGGAGAGTCAGTGGTGACTCTATGCAGTCGCGTGGCCCCAACCGCGATTGCATAGGTTTGGGGTGTGAAGCTACGCGATCGCAGACCCTTTCACGCGATCGCATTGGGTTATTTGGGCGCGTGGGATCCTTACTCTCCGCGATCGCATAGAAGAAATGACTAGGCAGAATATTAAAAACCCCATTTCGAACACAAACCTTATTTCACCATTTTTTAGTTGTGGTAGCTCGGGAGAGATGATTCTTGGAGACTTTTGCACCTGGGTAGTTCGGGTAAGTGATTCCTAACCTATATAGACCAATTTCCATGAATCTAATCTTAAATTCGAGATTTTTGAGTTGAAATTGGGAAAAATTGGAAGAAACTTCCTAGACCGATTTTGGGGTTTTGATAGGGTATTTGACCTTCGTTTTGAGAGATTTTCATATGGTTAGACTCGTGAGTTAATAAGGGTTCAGAAAATATAAATTTTACCCGATTCCGAGACGTGGGCCCGAGGGGCGTTTTGGTCAAATTTTCTAATTTCGCGTATTAGTTCCGAATTAATTAGTTATTTTGATTTCTTGAATTTATATTTATATTATACCATCGAATTGAATAGATTTGGGCCACCCGGAGTTGGATACTCGTGGCAAGAGCATGATTATTGATTGATTTGCACAGTCGAGGTAAGTGGCTTGCCTAACTCTGTGTTGGGGAATTTCCCTTAGGCATTTTAAACTAATTTTCGCTATAAAACCCCGTGTACATGATGTGACGAGCGCGTGTACGGGATATTTTCACAGAAGTTCCATATTTCTTTCTACAAAATGCCTCATTTTCAATTCTATTACTACTGTTATGGGTTGAACAACATAATAACTTAAGATTTTACCCTAGTGAATGGATTTCTAACTGTTTTTTTTTTCAATCGTTGCTATTGTTTGAAACTGATTTAAGGATATTACTCTGGGATTTCTAATTGATTTTCCTACAACCTTTAAACTACGCTTATTTGAGATTTACCTTATATTACGTATTTTCATAGGGACTGCGGGCGTAGACCTGAGCCTTTCCCTCATACTGCATTGCATACAGGGACTGCGGGCATAGACCTGAGCCTTTCCCTCATACTGCATTGAATACATAGGGATTGCGGGTAGAGACCTGAGCCTTTCCCTCATACTGCATTGCATACATAGGGATTGCATGCAGAGACCTGATCCTTTCCCTCATACTGCATTGCATACCTAGGGAATGCGGGCAGAGACCTGAGCCTTTCCCTCATATTGCATTGCATTGTGCCTTTCCTTTCTTATTGAGCTTTATATATATTGCGTTGATCTGATGCATTTAACTCTACCTTTTATTGCTAGTCCTTACTTAGAATTTCTGTTAATTTTTACCTCTTTTACTTACTTGTTCATTATATCTGTTATTTTTCAAACCTCGGTAGGGCCTCGACCTGACCTCTCCACTACTTGACTGGGGTTAGGCTTGGCACTTACTGAGTATCAAATTTGGAGTACTCACGCCTTTCTGCGCATGTTTTTCCCATGTGCAGATCCAGGTTCCAGTACGCAGTATCACCGTTAGCCAGCAGCCAGTGCCAGGAGACTTGAGGTATAATCTGCAACGTCCGCAGATCTCCGAGTCCCCTTCCTATCTCAGTGTAGTTAGCACTTGTAGAGAATACTATACGGTTGTTTCTTTCCAGTTGTACATCTTGAAGCGCAGAGTCAGCTTGTGATGTATTGATGATATTTCGGGTCTTGGGTGTTGTAAACTGTAATGCCAATCGGCATAGAGTATTACTATGGCTTTAGTTCATTTTATTATTGTCTTCGCTTGTTATCTTAAATTTTTGTTGAACAAATAGGCTTACCTAGTCGTCTAGACTAGGTGCCGTCACGAGACCCAGTCGGAGGGTGAATTGGGTCTTGACAGTGATGCGCTTCCACTTCCACTCAGGAATGGACATCTGCTGAAGTAGGCCTCCTGGCCTCTGATTCTTGTACTTAACGTGCTGGCAATCAAGACACCTAGCCACATACTGCACAATGTCCTTTTTCATCCGCCTCCACCAGTAATGCTGTTTCAAATCACGATACATCTTCGTCGCCCCTGGATAGAATGCCGAGAATTGTGCGCCTCAGCTAGAATCCTCTCCCTCAGGCCATCAACATCCTGAACACACAAACGGCCCTGGAGTCTCAAAACACCATCCTCGCCCAAGGTAACCTCCTTGGCCCTACCCTGGACCATTGTCTCCCTGAGCTTTGCCAAACACGGATCATCGAACTGTCGAGCCTTAATCTCTCCTAATAATGAAGGCTGAGCAACCACATGAGCTAGAACTCGACGAGGCTCCGAAAGGTCTAATCTCACAAGGCGATCGGCCAAGGACTGAATGTCCAAGGCTAGAGGTCTCTCCTCTGCTGCAATGTAGGCCAAGCTACCCATACTCTCTGCCCTCCTGCTCAAAGCATCTACTACCACATTTGCCTTGCCTGGGTGATACAGAATGGTGATATCATAGTCCTTCAACAACTCAAGCCACATGCACTGCCTCAAATAAGATCCCTCTACTTGAACAAGTGCTGCAAGCTGTGGTGGTCGGTATAAACCTCACAAGACACACCATACAAGTAGTGCCGCCAAATCTTCAAAGCATGAACAATCGCCGCCAACTCCAAGTCGTGCACAAGATAATTTTTCTCATGAACCTTCAGCTGGTGCGAAGCATAAGCAATAACTCTCCTGTCCTGCATCAACACACATCCCAACCCGACGCGTGAAGCGTCGCAATACACAGTATACATCCCATAACCGGAAGGCAATGTCAAAACTGGTGTTGAGGTCAATGCTGACTTGAGCTTCTGAAAGCTCGCCTCACACTCGTCGGACCACCGAAACGGGGTATTCTTCTGAGTCAATCTAGTCAAGGGAGTTGCAATAGAAGAGAATCCCTCCACGAATCGGCGATAATAGCCTGCCAGGCCAAGAAAACTCCTGATCTGTGTAGCTGAAGTAGGACGCGGCCAACTCTGAACTACCTCAATCTTTTGCGGATCAACGTTGATACCCTCTCCGGATACCACATGCCCCAGAAATACCACAGACTCTAACAAGAACTCGCACTTGGAGAACTTAGCATATAGCTTCTACTCTCGTAGGGTCTGAAGCACAACTCTCAAATGTTGCTCATGCTCACCCAGGCTCCGCGAGTAAATCAAGATGTCATCAATGAATACAATGACGAAGGAATCAATATACGGCCTGAATACCCTATTCATCAAGTCCATGAATGTTGCTGGGGCATTAGTCAACCCAAAGGACATCACTAGGAACTCGTAATGGCCATATCTGGTAAGAAATGCAGTCTTCGGAACATCAGAAGCCCGAATCTTCAACTGATGGTAACCCGATCTCAGATCAATCTTATAGAACACTCGAGCACCCTGCAACTGGTCAAACAAATCATCAATGCGCGGCAGAGGATACTTGTTCTTGATAGTCACCTTATTCAACTGACGGTAATCAATGCACATCCACATAGTCACATCCTTCTTCTTCACAAATAAGACTGGAGCACCCATGGCGACACACTTGGCCTGATGAACCTCTCCACTCCAACCTCGGTGACTCAGGCATGGCTAAAGTAACTGTCTTGGCATGGCAATCCAACACAGCATGATAAGGAGATAGCCAATCCATGCCCAAAATAACCTCAAAATCAACCATGTCTAGCAATAAAAGGTCAGCTCTGATCTCAAATCCGCAGAATCTTATCACACAAGATCGATAGACCCGGTATACCACCACAGAATCGCCCACAGGAGTGGACACATATAAGGGAGAACCCAAGGTCTCACGAGGAACATCCAGAAAATGAGCAAATAGTACTGAAACATATGAATAAGTGGACCCTGTATCAAATAATATTGAAGCCTCTCTACCACATACTGAGATAATACCTGTGATCACGGCGTCTGAGGCCACTGCATCTGATCTGGCCGGGATAGCATAAAATCTGGCTGCAGCACCCGAAGACTGAGCTCCCCTAGAGTGAACAGGAGCTGGCTGACCCCCTCCTGACTGGCCTCCTCCTCTAGGACGACCCCTGCCGACATGTCCTTCACCTCTAGGCGGTCGGACTGCTGGTGCTGATATCATAGGCTAGTAACCCGGCTGCACTGCCTTGCCTCGATATCTGGGACAATGCCTCATCATATGACCCAGCTCCCCACACTCGAAAAAACCTCTAGGTGTCATAGCCTGCTGCTCCGAAGAAGAAGAAGAACCCTGAATAGTCAGGGAGCGATGTGAACCCTCTTGGACGATAGGAACACTCTGGCATAGCACTGAACTGTGGCCTCACTGAAACACCACGGAAGGGTAGTGGAGGTGCTGAATATGAAGGCATGTTGGAGTGACCACCTCCGAACTGACCCCTGCCCCTAGCTGAGGTATCCTTGAAATTTCCTGAGAATCTGGCCCTCTTGTCTTGCTGACCCTGCTCCCTGCTCCTCAACCGATATCCCTTAATCCGTCGGGCTATCTCGACCACAAGCTGGTAGGGAGTACCCATCTCCACCTCTCGGACCATGGTGGCCCTAATACCTGGATGTAACCCGGCCACAAACCGCCACACCCTCTCGGCATCAGTAGGCAATATCATAAGGTCATGACGGGATAGCTCTGAAAATCTAGCTTCATAATCTGTCACGGACATCTACCCCTACTCTAGAAGCTCAAACTGACCCCGCAGCTCCTCCCTCTCAGAAGGTGGAACGTATCTGTCCATAAATAGTTGAGTAAACTGACCCCAGGTGACAGGAGGAGAATTTGCTGGCCTGCTGAGAATATAAGACTGCCACAACCTATGTGCTCTGCCCTCTAGCTAAAATATGGTGAAATCCACCCCATGAGACTCCAAAATCCTCATGTTGTGCAGTCTGTCCCTGCACCTATAGATGAAGTCCTGGGCATCCTCACCCCGCTCACCCCCGAAGACTGGAGGGAGAAGTTGGGTCCATCTATCTAACATCTTCTACTGGTCACCCTCTGAAATCGGCATGGGCTCTGGTGCTGCTACTACAGGCTGAACCCCACCCACGTGAGGTGTACCCGGAGTATGGTGTGCTGTTGTTGCCTGTCCTGTGACCTAAGCGGTAGGGGTATGGACTCCCCCTCCCGCCTAAGAAGTGGCAGGATCTGCTAGAAATAGGCCAGCCTGGGACATGATGTCCATGAATCTCATCATACGGCCCATGACCTCCTGGAAGCTTGGCACCGTCATAAAGTTTGCTGGAGCAGGAGCTACTGGAGGCACCCCGTCCCGCTCTTCAATAATAGGGTCCTCTAGTGGTGCAACTGGTACAGCTCTGGGACGCCCTCGTCCCCTACCTCGAGCAGGTGCCCTCCCCCTGCCTCGATCACGTCCTCGGGCGGCAGGGACAGCGACATCTCCCCGATCAGGAACGTTGGATGCACGCGTCCTCACCATCTGTGAGAGAATAGAAGAACAAGTTTAAGTACATCATCGGTTGCACGATTGAATATGAATGAAGAGAGGTTTCTTAACACCCTATAGCCTCCTGAAGATAAGTACAGATGTCTCTGTACCGATCCGCAAGACTCTACTGGGTCTGCCCGTGACTCGTGAGACTTACGTGAACCTAGAGCTCTGATACCACATTCTCATGACCCAAATCCTAACCCAGGTCGTGATTGCGCCCAACTGCGGGGTCAGGCAAGCCAACTGGAATTATGCTAAGTGTCCCCTTTCCCATTTGGTTTCATAGTTCAATATTTACCAATTTTTAACAAGTTTAAAGCATAATATATGAAAATGATAAATTAGTGGTAAGTGATATAGCTGTAAAGATACGTGGTCCAAAAGACGAGCATACATGTATACAGCCCAAAAAACCCCAAAATAACCACTACGTGTGTGCCAGGAACTAGTGTCACGAGTGCCACGGGCATACTAACTGAATATACAAAAGACAATATATACAATTCCACTGTCTGAATGAAATAGACGGGAAAATAACACAGGAAAACTCCATGGTTCTGCCAGAGATCGTCAGGAGGAGCAGCTCACCGTGAAGTCAAGTCAACTCTAATCAGTACCTAGCTCCGATGTGATACTCAGGTACACCAGCCTCAGAACCTGTACAGTTAAGTACAGAAGTGCAGCATGAGTACATAAATAATTATGTACCCAGTGAGTATCCAGTCTAATCTCGATGAAGTAATGACGAGAGGTCCACTTGACACTCACTAAGGTCCAATAGTATAATACATGACAGAATATAACGTAAAACAGTAGGCATGTAAGACAATAAGCAGCAATATGTATGAATCGCAGAAAACCAAGTAAATACAGACGATAATTAATAATGTCCACTTTCTCCCCCCAATATCAAGCCAATATCCGTGGAATAGTACCAAATAATCACGCGCACATAGGAAGGAGACAACCAGCCGGAGTCATAAGGAAAAATAGTTATGCACTGCCGAAGATCGAACGGCCCGTCCCAAAAGTGCATGCTTATCATAGTCATGTCTACGCACTGCCGAGGATCGAACGACCCGAACCAAAAGTGCGTCTTTCAATTTAGTCATGCTTGTGCACTGCCAAGGATCGATTAGCCCGTCCCAAAAGTGCACCTTTCAATCTGCCGTGGCGTACGACCCGCTCCCATGAGAGTGGGGTAAATCACATATCGCTCGCGGAATAAAGGTTGCGAAGCGGTAACATACACACAGAAAAATCCTTAAAACATACCTTCCACAACCGTTTCCTTTCCAACTATCAATCACTATAACATTTCAGAGAGACGATACTAAGCAAAGCATGGATTCATAATATATATGCCATTACAGGAAAGAATACAAGGCATGTTTGTGAGCCTAACTACTCGGACATAACAATAATAGTCGCTACGTACGGACTTTCGTCACTCGGTGCGTACGTAGCTCCCAAACAAGTACACATAGCAAATAAAGTACCTATGGGGACAATTCCCTCTTACAAGGTAAGAAAGGAGACTCACCTCGTGTCGAATCTACCCCTTGGATCAATGATGCGCCCGAAACTCCGAAATCTACCCTCGAGGACTCACAACTAACTAGTCAAATATAGTACAATTACATCAATTCAAGCTTGAAGGAGGAAAAATTATCCTATGTTATTCAAATTTCACATTCTTGAAGAAATCCCAAATTTCAGCCACGGGCCCGCACGCTCGAATTCCAAAAATTCTCGAAGGAATCACTCACCCGTAGCCTAAGGATCAAAATTATGTAATTTCTACTTGAATTCATGGCCTTAAACGGACAATTCGCAAATTCCTAAAAATCCCTAAGTTTACTACCCAATTTCATGATTTTGATAATTTAGTAGAGAATTCAACTAGTAATTGATGTTTGAACTAAGTTTTAATAAGGAATTTACTTACCTCAAGTACTAGGTGGAAGGGTCCTCTTGGAAGCTCTCAAATAACTCAAGGAAGAAGATGGAAATGGGGGATATGCTTTAATTCCCATATATAAATTAAACTGCCCAGATTTCCCTTCACCGCGATCGCGGCCAGTGGCCCGCGATCGCGAAGGCCAAATGGCCCAGGACCTTCTACGCGAACGCGGAAAGGGGCCCGCAATCGCGAAGGCCAACTGGACAGACCTCTGCGAACGCGGAGGAGGTCATGTGATCACGAAGAGAAAATAGGCCTGGTCCCGTCCCACCTCTACGCGAACGCAGAGGCGAGTCTGCGACCGCGAAGGCCAGGGATCCAGACCATCGTGAACGCGGAGGCAGGGATGCGATCGCGACAGTCAAGGACCCGACCTTCCGTGATCGCGGAGAGATTCCTGCCAACGTGAAGAGCATTTAGAAGCCCAGCCCAATTCCTTCTCCGCGAATGCGGCCCACCTCCCGCGACCGCGAAGAAGGAAACCATACAGCAAAAATTTGGTTTTTTGAACTTAGCTCCCGGGGTTCCAAAACTCACCCGAGACCCTCACCGCGTCCAAAGGCACTAGCAAGTCTGTATTCATGATACGGACTCGCTCGAACTTCCGGAACGTGAAAAACAATAACGAAACTCAGAATTTGACCCCAAAACCAAATTGAATCAACACGTTGAACTTAAAGTTCTAGAGTTCATTTCACTGCGTCGAACCGGCCTATACTACTCTGAATGACTTCAAATTTTGCAGGAAAGTCATAAATGACCTAACGGAACTATTCCCGGTATGAAAATTGGAATTCCATTCGGACCTCGATAACAAAAAATCACGTTCCAACCCAAGTTTCAAACTTAAGGAAATCCTGATTTCCTTATTGGGCGCTGAAATGCTCCCGGGTCATCGAAAACCTGTTCCAAACATACGCCTAAGTCCGATATCATCATACGAAGCTGCTGGAGCTGTCAGAACTTGATTCTGAGGTCGTTTGCTCAAAATGTTGACCGAAGTCAAACTTGGCCAAATAGGCCAACCTTAAGGAAACAAGTGTTCCTATAGCACTCTAAACACTTCCAAATCCTGAACCACCCGTCCCCGCAAGTCATAAATCACGAAAAGCCGTTATGGGATATTTCATTTAGGGGAACGGGGTCTTAATATGAAAAATGACCAGTCGGGTCGTTACATGAGAATTCTCTTTCCAAATCGATTCTGAACTTCCGAAATTCCAATTCCGACCACGCATACAAGTCATGATATCTGCAATGAAGCTACTCATGGCTTCAAACCGCTGAACGACACGCTAGAACTGAAAACGACCGGTCGAGTCTCTACAATTTGAATCAACAAGTTTAATATTAAAGAAATGAGTAAATTTTTGCATTAATTAATTAACAATAGAATTCAATTCATTTTTTTCATTATCAATTCATCTTTAAGCAAAATTATTTTGCAATTTGACAAAACTCTTGGCATAATTGCTTTAACATTAGAGTAATTCTCATTGGAACTACTAAAATTAAATAATCACTAGCTTTGTCAAACACACACACATATAGTCGATAATTTTCTTTAAGGAGTTATTTGGGGTGTACAATAATAGTGCGGAATAAGGTGTATTAGTAATGCATGGATAAGTAATGCATGGTTAGTGTTACGCCCCGTAATATTACCTTGATATTATGCTTCGCAATATTAAATTATGACGATGTTTCACCCTGTAGTATTGTACGTTGAATTTGTCGTAAGGTAATTGACATCAGTCCAAGAAAAATATTATTGGAGATTATAAGGATTATGCTATTTCAAACAATTAATGAGTACATTCGTGAAGGTGAGAGGGGAAGCAAGTCAAAGAAAATGAATTTTTCGTCCAAGTTTGCCATGTTGGGATAAAATACGGGCCGAACATTAATACCCGATATTTATGGACTAGTACCCTACAAGGTACCATATGACCACGATAGTATTAGGGGTGGGCATATATCGGGTAAAACCGATAATCCGTACCGTTAATTATTTATTGGGTTATCGGTATTGGGTTACTGGGTTAACGGTTCGGTAACGGGTAAAATAAAAAAAAAATTGGGATATCGGTTCGGGCTCAGTTTGCAATTCTGTTATTGGGTAAAAACCGATAACCCAATAAAAATTAACTAATTTACCCTTAAGTATATACATACTATACTAGGGTTTCATAATTCCTTTTCCCTATTCTTTCTCAATTCTCAGTAAGTCAGTTTGCCATTCTTTTTTCTCAGCTTCTCAATTTCCTTTTCCCTATTCTTTCTCAGTTTCTCAATTTTCCATCGCACCCCTACGGCCCAACCTCAGCAAATCTCTGCCTCACCACGGCTCATGCCCTCACCAGTTCTCCGCCTCACGACTCACGGCTCACGCCCTCACCAGTCACCAGTCATTAGTCAACCCGTCAAGACTCAGGTCGATGTCACTCGTCAGTCGCATCACGCCCTTAGGTTGGACAGATGTTTCTCTCTTTTTGGAAAAATCTGAAATTATAAAACACTTATAATTTTAACAAGTGTTTCTCTTTTTGGAATATTAAGAATCCTAAGCAGTAAACTTCTGTTTATTTGATACATGGGTTAGCCAGTTTCTGATATTATCAAATCATAATTTCTGATAAATATTCATATAGATTATCGTAACATAACATGTAGCTTAAAGACTTGATTGTGTAACGTCGTCTTACTATTTTATCCCACTTTTTCAGAAATTTTTCACTTCTAGTTGAACATACGAATCATATTCCACGTTTTATCATCAATACAATCATATTGCATTCCACCTTTGTAATCTTATATTTATGCATCATAAAGTTGTCCAAGACAATGGAAATCTAATCTATTTCTTGACTTCTGGCTCAAGATAATTGAGAACTCGACAGTTTTATATATTGCGAAATTATTTTAGTTGTTGTATCTTATCGGGTAAACCGATAATGATCAATAACCGATTAACCGATAACTGATAACCAATATCTTATCGGTTTGATTATCGGGTTATGATATTTGTAAACCGATAACCGATAGGCAAAACCGATAATATTCAAAACCGAACCGAACCGATCGATGCTACCCCTAGATAGTATGATGTATAAGGTGTATTAAAAAATAAGTAGTATTTTAAGTAAATTGAGATAATTCTTAATTATATGGGTAATTGACTAATTATTGGATAATGGTATATTACCTAATTAATTAGGGGTGTGATAAGGACTAAGTGGTGATGTGGCAGCCCCCACTCAAATTATGTGACAAACAATTTTGGTTAAAAGGTGGCATCATGAGTAATTACGTGTAAGTGATTTGCACATTCTTGTTTCTTGTTCATCATTGCTAAAGTTCAACTTACAATGAGATGCCACCAGATTTCCAGAAGTATGACTATATTTCACCAAAGAGAGTTTCTTACTTTTATTCATCAAAACCTCATCCACATCAGTTTACCATTTTAGTTCGAAGTATACCAGTTTCATCAAGAAGAAGCTACAGTGAAAGTTTCTTCATGGGGTACTATCCTACAACATATCTTTCACACTGTGTTGTCCCGCGAGCAACAAACCACAAGGTCTCATTGCGCTACATCAATCTAATAATCTTTCCAACGTGAATCTTGCAACAAAAAGGAATCCAACGAGAATTATTAAAATCATAGCAACGTAAAATTTTGTGGTTCTAAAGTAGTTCAGTGCAATCTTTTCCAAGAATACTATACAGATATTTCTCTACTCCGAGTATGTTAAGGCTATCCCTTCTTTTTTTCCTTGCATGGTCCAAATAATACAAATGAAACGAGCAAAATACGCAACTTTCATAAATAACTCTATTCATAGAAATACTAGGGGTGTCTATATTTTTGATTCCCCATTGAATTATTATTATCTTCTGTTCATGGGTCTCAGAAAAATACGTATTTGATAAAGTTTATCCGAAAGGCATATTGATTTTTATGGCATTCCGAGAAAATTTTATAAACGTATTTTATATGCATTTATACATGCACATTGACCCATGACCAGATGGCGTTATATACACGTAGATATGTGTGTGTATGGAATATGAGAAAGGTTATGGCATTATATACGCACCACCACCTGATCAGCTGGTATACATTGATGATTTGCCCATAGTGGCCGAGATAATATGATGGGATGCCCTCAGAGGCTTGATGATGTTATGAACACATATACCCATGCACGGTATGACATTTATACGCATATGCATGACATTATAAAAATGAAATGAATTACAGTGCTATGGAAACGTACATGTCGAGTCTTTTACTCCATGTCTCTCTCATGTCTATTATTTACTAATTTTCATCCTTACATACTTGGTATATTATTTGTACTGAAGTCCCTTTTGCTTGGGGACACTGCGTTTCATGCCCGCAGGTCCCGATAGACAGGTCGAGAGCCCTCCAAGTAGGCTATCAGCTCAGCGGAAGATGTGGTGCGCTCCATTTGCTTCGGAGTTGCTTGTTTGGTTAGTATGATTTAGACATGTATTGTTTGGTATGGCGGGACTCTGTCCCGAACTTTATGAAAATTATGTATTCGTAGAGGCTTGTAGACAGATGTCATATACGTAAAAGATTGTATGGCCTTGTCGACCTATGTTCAGTATGTCTTACGTATAAGTTGGTATCACATGTTGTATTTTACTTATCTCACGGCAGCCTTCCGGCTCAGTTATCTATGATAAGTATGACATGAAAAGATACGTTATGTTGGTACTCGGTTGAGTAAGGTACCGGGTGCCCGTTGCGGCCCCTAGGTTTGGGTCGTGACAAAAGTGGTGTCAGAGCAGTTCTGTCCTAGGGAGTCTACAAGCCGTGTCTAGTAGAGTCTTATTTATGGGTGTGTCGTGCACCACATTTATAAGCAGGAGGCTACATGGAATTTAGGATTGTTACTCTTTCTTCGTACTCTAGATCGTGTGGTAGAGCTCACTTATAAGAATTCAAATTCCAAACTTCTATTTTATTCGTAATAAGACGATGGCTATATTCAGAAAGATGATCGATAAGAGGAAGTGTTGAGTTAGAGGAACTCGATTTTGCATCTTGCTTATGAGGAATAAATTAGAGGTCTTCGGCAGATCATGCGTGTACTAAAAGGTGTACGGTTCTTGATAAGGATTTTTTAGGAAAGAATACTTATCCACTATTACGGTAAAAAGGAATAACAGAATCGGAAGTTAGACACGAGTTGCAACAAGTAAAAGAAGTAAGGTGAAGAAGGTTACGAGGTGCCCAGTTAATAAAGGTTATCATTATTTACCATTCAGGAAGGGAGATATAAGCATTTTGAATTACCTTCAACAGTAATAGATGTACGTACAATCGGCCACACATATCTCAGTCATGCCCTATGGGAGCTAAGGGATATGGTTTAAGAGAAGGATAGGATAGCAGGATCCGACTGGGGTTAGAGTAACCCAATATGATGAACGGATGGTTTGCGTTAGTTGACATTTACGAAGGATATTAAAATATTCTAATGGATCTCCTTGTGAGATACCTAGATGATGCACTCTAAAATAGTACAGTTATATGAGTACTACAAGGACGTGCACTGGAATCCTAGAAGGGGTAAATATTACCCTAGTGTGGCTCCCGTCCCTAGTAGAGAAATAATGTTTGGAAATTCGAAGAGCCAATGGATGGAGCAAGGGGAGCTAAAATCAAAAGAATGATTTGTTCGAATTTTCATAATAAAGTGATATATAGAAATATTAGCAGGGAAGTACGAAGAGGGATAATGAAGCATTATGAGTGAGATGTGATACATGGATGGAAACGGTAGAGTGTTACAAAATCTATAGTCAAATGAAGAAAGAGACGAGAGGTGATGGGTCTTAAGACAAAAAAAGAGTATAGGCCATAAAATCATATCCTCATTTCAAGAAATAAGTCTGTGACTCTAACATGATGTCCATAAGAAAAAGTTAGACCTCAGAGTAATAGAAATCAGTATGGACAGGTGAATAAGATAAACCAAAAATGAATTAGGAACTGAGCTATTTGATGATAGTCAGCATCGTGAGAATTTCATATTTCATTCTGGCAATAATAGAATGGACAATAGAAGAAGATCCACGATGAATTCAGAGAATAGTCATTCAGGGAGACGCTTCCCTAAAGCAAGCAATATGAGCAAAGTTAAGCTTAAGGGATTGTATGTGCCAGTTACACTAAGTGTCACCATCGCGAGTGAGGAATTTTGTTATCCTTGGTACAGAAGGATTAGCGCAAGGCGAGTAAAGGTCATTGATAATGTGAAAGGACGCCAATGATGAAGAGGAAAAACATCTATAGGCAGGTCATCGTAGCTCCAACTCTTAGTATTCCCCTAAAAGGAGGAATATGGAATGATGTGGCATTAAGTCAGAATTAAGTGGATCTAGTAACTATGGAATGATAAAGGAAGAATGCAAATAAAAATGAGAAAGGGATGAGATTGCACTTATTCAAATGTTACAGATATGCTATGATTCCAGAACATTATGTAAGCACGACGTCAAGAAAAAGGAAACAGGGGTTCCTGCCCGAGATGTTATTGATAGATAAGGAGCCAGTACGTGAGGTAAGTTAAGACAAAGGAAATAACCCAAGAAAGATTATGCGAAATGTGGATATGAGAATGGGACAACGAGTAGTTAGTAGTTGATTCAGGAAGAGCCTAGTCATAACTAGAGAAGAAGTCACAGACAAATCAGCAGATCATGCAAGATAAATATAGTAAACCCAACATGGAGAATTTAGTCTCGCAGTAATGTTATTATAATACTTGAGATATATTCAAATAGGAGTCGGGGTAGTTAAAGATACCGTATAAATATTACGGGGATAAAAGAAAGTGCCATCGGAAAGGCAGTCAAAATATCAGTTCAGAAGCAACCTAACAAGAACAAGGGCATGGAGGTAAGTAACTACGGATAAGTATAGGAAAGGAAGGACATTAGAAGGTCCATCGAGTATACAGTGTAATAGGCTCACAAATTTACAAGAGTCAGAGGGTCCTCCCTAAGTAGTACAATGAAAGACTAATTTAGGAAATAAGGAAGAAGGCTTCAACCTAAGCACAACGACTAAAGAGGAGATGGTCTTATAACAACAGTCTCACAACAAAATTGTATGCTCTCCAAAAGAAAGTGGTACCTACCATGGCTAATGAGCGGGTAGTAAAACCAAAAGTAATATTTGAGACTGTATGAGTTGCACAAAAATTTCGGCATGCATGAGAACTCAGATAAGCTAAATATGCACACAACAACGGGACAAAAAAACCAGGAAAAGCAATTGCTTACGTTTGAAATAAGCTGAAAGAACGAAAGGAATTATTCGATTCATGATCCAGAGTTAGTTACACACTTAAGAGTTTGGAATTTTATACATGCAACATATACAACCGTAGACGATTCCGATATAAGTTAAAAGAAAGAATTGAGCCATGTTCATAGACGAAGGATTGAATTATTAAAGGATTGCATCATGGATATTCCTCATCTCCCATGAAAGGATAGGCATAATAACTAATACCATGAACCGCAGATAGGGAGGTAGCTTAAGCCTACATAAAGGATAATCAGAAGAAGAAGAAGGAAACTAAAGAGTTACATCAACGAAGTAAATCAGGGATCTGATTATTGGACCCAGAAAATTATAGAAATCGTGATTAAGAACATTGCAGAATTAATCGTAATATCAAAGGTACAAAAGAGATAGTACAACAACTATATTTTATAACGACTCTACGATAAAGACAGTTAGAAGAAGTACCAGCCTCATAAGAAGTCGGTATGAAGCTTCCACCGAATTGTGTATGCACCAGTAGTGCAAGTATTATAATATAGCTTCAAGTTATGGACGTGAATTATACCTATGTGGAAGGGAGATTGTAACGATCTGGTCGGTCGTTTTGACAGTTTGAGCCCCGAAACCCTAATAACTGCTTTCCCCACATTTGTTTCTGCTTTTGGGACTTGCCGGAGTGATTAGTTATGAAATTCGGAGAATTTTGGGACACATAGTCCCTACTTATGAGTTTAAGCCTTAGAAAATCGGACCATAGTCGAAACTATGTGAAGACGGATCCAGAATGGAAATCCATCGACTCTGTTAGCTCTGATGAGTGATTTTGGGGTTAGGAACGCATCCAGAATGTGCTTTCGAGGTCTGTGGTAGATTTAAGCTTGAATTGGCGAAAGTTAGATTTTCGGCGATTTCGGCCGATAGGTGAAATATTGATATCACGCTCGGAATAGAATTCCGGAAGTGGCTGTAGGTTCTTAGTGTCATTTGTGACATGTGTGTCAAATTTGAGGTCATTCGGACTGGTTTTGACGTGTTTCGGCATCGTTTGTGGATTTTGAAAAAATGCTAAGTTCTTAGGTTTGAATTCATGTGTAAATTCTTATTTTTGGAGTTATGTGATGTGGTTTGAAGGCTCAGCTAAGTTCTAATGAGGTTATAACACTGGTTGGTAGGTTTGGTTGAGGTCCCAGGGGCCTCGGGTGTGTTTCAGATGCTCAACGGGCCATTTTGGGACTTAAGGAGTTGGTTGTTTGCTAGTGTTCTGCAGCTGGTGCGTTCTTCATCGCGATCGTGGAAGATAGTTCGCGATCGCGTAGAGTAAATGGGAGGCCAACTGGGGTAATGATTCGCGATCGCGTAGGTTAGGTAGGATGTGAATCGTGAATGCGTGGGCTAGGCCGCATTCGCTTAGAAGAATAAGGTAGAAGAAGGGGAGCTGGGTTTTAACCCTTCGTGAACGCGTGGGACCAAACACGGTCGCGTAAGTCAGGGAAGTTAATGCTTCGCGATCACGTGAGATGTGTTGCGATCGCGTGAGATGTGTCGCGATCACGTAGACGAAACTTATGGGGCACGTAGTTGTTCTTCATGATCGCGATGGTACTTCCGTGATCGCGATTAAGCCACATCTGAGTAGAATTAAAAGACCCAAAATCGAGGGTTTGAGTCATTTTTCATAATTTGAACTTGGGAATTCGGGATTTGACGACTCTTGGAGAGAGTTTCACTTGGGTGTTAGGGGTAAGTGATTCTCACTCGATTTTGATTAATTCCCACTAATCTATGCTTAATTTTGTCATTGAATCTCGAAATTAGGGTGAAAATTGGGAAAATTTGAGAAAAGTTCCTAGGCCGAGTTTTTGGGTTTTGGTCGAGATTTTGGTATCGGAATTGAGTAAATTTGATATGGTTAGACTCGTGGGTGAATGAGTGTTCAGAATTTGTAATTTTTACCCGATTCCGAGATGTGGGCCGGTGTCACGACCCGATTTATCCTCTGAAAAGTATCGTGACGACACCTAGTCTCTATGACTAGGTAAGCCTAAGTTTGCGGATAAAACTTAATTAAAAATGCGATAAAAATAAAGACAGGAAGGTAAAATCAAAATAATCATAACAATGTCGCTCGGCATGTACAAATGTAAACCCCCAAAGACCCAGATTGTCACAATGTAGTCACAAGCTTCTATACACCTGTAGCTCGAAACAAAACTGGAAAGTACATAGTAGATATCTCTACAAGATAAAATGGAAGGGGACTCGGAGGATTCTGCGGACGCGGCAGAAATACATTGTGGTCTCCTGAAAATAACAGTTGCAACTAGCCACGCGACTGATAACTCGTACCTGGATATGCACACGAAAAACATGTGCAGGAAAGAGCATGAGTACACCACATTTAGTACCCAGTAAGTGCCAAGCCTAACCCCAGTCAAGTAGTGACGAGGTCAGTAGCTCTACTGGATTTCTAAATAAGTCAATTTAATACAGTGGGAAAGATGAGTAATTTCTACAGTAAACAGTTAAGAAAAATAATCTAAAATATAACAGTAAAGAGAGCCCACGGCTCAGCACAACGTATCAGAAAATGGAATCTCCCGAGATACCGTCTCGTAGTTCCAAATACTTATGCAGTACAGGGGGGATCTCCCGGAATACGTCTGTTGTCCCTAATTTAAATATGTGATGTGAATTGAATGACAGATAAGGCATCAATTTAAACAGTTCATCAAATCACAGGTTGAGAGAAGCAATAAGCTAACTAAATATGGCACACAAAGTATCATATAGGCAATTTAATATTTGAACTGGTAGGCATGCTTTTCCTAATCTAGGCTAAACAGTTTAACACATTAAGCAATGTAATAGGGAAACAATTTATAATTCTCGAAGGAAAAATGGAAATTTAGCAAAAATGACCCGTGTACGTACTCGTCATCTCACGTGCACGGCGCCCACACAACAAATAAATGTCAAACAACCTAAAGGTAGGTCCCCAACACAGATTTAGGCAAGCTACTTACCTCAACTTATCAAATCAACTCGAAATCACGTTCTTTTCACGAGTACCCGACTCCAAATGGACCAAATCTATTCAATTCAATTGCATAATGTAAAAATAACTTCAAGTAGTTAATCTAACTAATTAATTTGAAGCTAATACGCGAAATTAGAAAAATCGCCCCAAAACGTCCTCCGGGCCCACGTCTCAGAATCAAGTGAAAGTTACCAATTTAGAACATCCATTCACTCACGAACACACTCGAACAAGAATCATCAAATCCGACGTCAAAATCCCATTAAATTCTCGGATTTTCAATTGGGGAACTTTTCTCCCATTTTTCTATTTTTCCACTCAAATTTCTGGATTAGATTGAAGAACTTGCTATAGATGGATGAAATACAAATGAAATAGGACTAGGAATCATTATCTACTGATCTCCTCTTTAAAATCAACCCAAAAGCGCTTATTCCCGTGCTCCAAATTGATTTTAGTAATTATTAAAATTCAAACCATCGAATTGTCTATTTCTGTTCAGCGATTTCCGCTTTTGCTTTCAATTTGGCCGCACCTACGGTCCTGCACCTGCGGATATGTCATCGCAGGTGCAAAAAATCATTTAAAGGCTTGGTTCGCACTTGCGACCCCTGAGCCGCATCTACGACTCCGCTTCTGCGGAAACCAAGCCGCATCTGCGAGCCCGGCCGGCCTAGGCCATTTCCGCATCTGCGCACCCCCTTATCGCACTTGAGGCTCCCCTTCCGCAGGTTCGAAACACCAGAACCAGCAACTTCAAATTTTGCTTAAGTCTAAAATCCTTCCCGTTGAGCATCTGAAACACACCCGAGGCCCGCGGGACGGACCTCAACCAAACCTACCAACCAGTCATATAACATCATCCGGACTTAGTCGAGCCTTCAAACCACATCACATAACACCAAAAACACGAATTAAACGTGTATTCAAGCCTAAGATCTTAGCATATTCCGAAATCCACAAATGATGCCGAAACATGTCAAACCTATTCCGAATGACCTCACATTTGACACACAGGTCACAAATGATACTACGAACCTACAGCCACTCCCAGAATTCTATTCTGAACCCGATATCAAAATTTCACCTATCGGCCGAAATCGCCGAAAATCTAACTTTCGCCAATTCAAGCCTAAATCTACCACAGACCTCGAAAACACATTCCAGGCGCGCTCCTAACCTCAAAATCACTCAGCAAAGCTAACAGAGTCGACGAAATTCCATTCCGGATCCGTCTTCATTCAGTTCCAACTATGGTCCGATTTCTAAAGCTTAAACTCATATTTAGGGACTATGTGTCCCAAAACTCTCTGAATTCCACAACTAATCACTTCGGCAAGTCCCAAAAGCTGGGAAAAGTAGTTATTAGGGTATCGGGGCGCTAACTCTCAAAACGGCCGACCGGGTCGTTACATTCTCCTCCTCTTAAGAAAATCGTTCGTCCTCGAACGCGTATAAAGACATAACTGAAGCCGGATCACCGTGATACTTCGGGATCATAGAGACATGGAATACCGAATGAACTCCTGCTAGGCTGGGAGGCAAGGCAAGCTCATAAGCAACCTCCCCAACGCGCCACAATATCTCAAAAGGGCCAATGAACCTAGGACTCAGCTTACCCTTCTTCCAAAATCTCATGACGCCCTTCATAGGCAATACCCGAAGCAAAACCCGATCACCAGTCATAAATGCCAAATCACGAAACCTTCCGGTTTGCATAACTCTTCTGCCGGGACTGAGCTATGCTAAGTCTCTCCTGAATCACCTTCACCTTGTCCAGGGCATCCTGGACAAAATCTGTACTCAACAATCGGGACTCGCTCGGCTCAAACCATCCTACTGGGGACCGACACCGCCTACCATACAAAGCCTCATACGGTGCCATATGAATGTTGGACTGGTAACTATTATTATAAGCAAACTACGCAAGTGGCAAGTATTGGTCCCATGACCCTCCGAACTCCATCACACAGGCACATAGCACATCCTCAAGAATCTGAATCGTGCGCTTGGACTGCCCGTCCGTCTGAGAGTGAAAGGTTGTACTCAACTCCACCCTGGTACCCAACTCTTGCTGAACGGCACTCCAAAATCGTGATGTAAACTGTGTACCTCTGTCTGAAATGATAGATACTGGAATACCGTGAAGGCGGACAATCTCCCTGATATAAATCTCAACCAACCTCTCTGAGGAGTATGTAGTCAACAGTGGAATGAAATGGGCTGACTTGGTCAGCCGATCCACGACCACCCAAATAGCATCGAACTTTCTCAAAGTCCGAGGAAGTCCAACCACAAAGTCCATGGTGATCCGCTCTCACTTCCACTCTGGAAGCACAATCTGCTGAAGCAACCCTCCTAGTCTATGATGCTCATATTTAACTTGCTGACAGTTGAGACACTTGGCCACAAACTCAACTATATCCTTTTTCATCCTTCTTCACCAATAGTGTTGTCTTAGGTCCTGGTACATCTTCGCGGCACCCGGATGAATGGAGTACCGCGATCTATGGGCCTCCTCAAGAATCAACTCCCGAAGCCCATCCACATTGCGCACACATATCCAACCATGAATCCTCATCACGCCATCATCTCCTATAGTCACATATCTGGCATCACCTCGCCGAACCCTGTCTTGAAGAACCAGAAGGTGGGGATCATCATACTGGCGCTCTTTGATGCGGTCATAAAGAGAAGACCGAGCAACCACACAAGCTAATACCTGGCAAGGCTCTAAAAGATCCAATCTCACGAACTGACTGGCTAAGGCCTGAACCTCCAAGGCTAAGGGCCTCTCAACTGCTGGAAGATATGCCAAACTCCCCAAACTCTCCTCGCGGCGACTCAAGGCATCGTCCACCACATTGGCCTTCCTCGGGTGGTATAATATAGTGATGGCATAGTCCTTGAGTAGCTCCATCCACCTCCGCTGACGCAAATTTAGGTTCTTTTGCCTGAATAAGGCTGTAAACTCCGATGATTAGTGAAAATCTCACAGGGAACACCATACAAATAATGACGCCAGATCTTCAGGGCGTGAACAATAGCTGCCAACTCGAGATCATGAACCAGATAGTTCTTCTCATGCACCTTTAACTGTCTAGACGCATAGGCAATCACCCTATCGTCCTGCATCAATACCGCTCCAAGGCCAATCCTCGAGGCATCACAATAGACTGTATAGGACCTTGAGCATGTAGGCAATACCAACACTGGAGCTGTGGTCAAGGCTGTCTTGAGCTTCTGAAAGCTCTCCTCACACTCCTCAGTCCACCTGAATAGAGCACCCTTCTAGGTCAGTCTGGTCATCGGTGATGCAATAGATGAAAATCCCTCTACAAAGCGGCGATAGTACCCTGCCAAACCAAGGAAACTACGGATCTCAGTAGCAGATGATGGTCTAGGCCAACTCTGCACCGCCTCCACCTTCTTTGGATCCACCTTGATCCCATCACAAGACACCACGTGTCCTAAGAATGCCACTGAATCAAGCCAGAATTCACACTTAGAAAGATTTGCATACAATTTCTTCTCCTCAAAGTCTGGAGCACGGTCCTCAAGTGTTGCTCATGATCCTCCCGAGACCAGGAATATACTAGGATGTCGTCAATAAACACAATGATGAAGGAATAAAGATAAGTCTGGAACACATAGTGCATCAAATGCATAAAGGCTGTTGGGGCATTGGTCAGCCCAAATGACATGACAAGAAACTCATAATGACCATATCTGGTCCTGAAGGCAGTCTTCGGGATGTCTGGCTCTCAAATCTTCAACTGATGATAGCCAGAACGCAAGTCAATATTGGAGAATACCCTGGAACTATGTAACTGGTCAAATAAATCATCAATTCGAGGCAGAGAATACTTGTTCTTCACTGTAACCATGTTCAGTTATTGATAATCAATACACATACGCATAGAACCATCCTTTTTCTTCACAAATAATACCGGATCACCCCAAGGTGATACACTGGTCCTGATAAAACCCTTATCAATCAACTCTTGCTACTGCTCCTTAAACTCCGGAGGATCTATACGATAGGGAGGAATAAAAATGGGCTGAGTGTCCAGCAACAAATCAATGCAGAAATATGTATCTCTATCGGGTGGCATACCCCGAAGATCAGTTGGAAATACATCAGGGAAGTCCCTCACTACTGGAACTGGCTCGACTGTGGGGGTATCAACACTAACATCTCTCACATAGGCCAAATACGCATCACATCCCTTCTCAACCATCCGCTGAGCCTTGAGGAAAGAAATGACCATGCGAGGAGTATACTTTAAGGTACCTCTCCACTCTAATCTCGGTAAGCCTGGCATAGCCAGCATCACGGTCTTAGCGTGACAATCAAGAATAGCATAGTGGGGCGACAACCAGTCCATACCCATGATAACATCAAAATCTACCATACCGAGTAATAACAAATCAACTATGGTCTCAAAACCACTTATGACAATCAAACACGACCGATATACGCGGTCCACAACGAGCGAATCTCCCACGGGAGTAGAAACATAAACATGGGAACTCAAAGAATCCCGAGATATCCCAAAATGTGAAGCAAAATAAGAAGACACATATGAATACGTAGAGCCTGGATCAAATAATACTGATGCATCCCTATGACAGACAGGGACGATACCTATGATGATTGAATTTGAAGCGACAACCTCTGAACGGGCTGGAAAGGTATAGTACCTGGCCTGGGTGACCTCGACCTCCACCTCAAGCTGTCTGAGAAGGTGCAGTAGCAGCTAGGGGTTGGAGGAATAACCGGAGGACCCGGTGGAGCCGTATAAGTTTGAGATGATACCTATGATGATTGAATCTGAAGCGACGACCTCTGAACGGGCTGGAAGGGCATATTACCTGGCCTGGGAGACCTCCCCGACCTCCACCTCAAGCTGTCTAAGAAGGTGCAGTAGCAGCTAGGGGCTGGAGGAATAGCCGGAGGACCCGGTGGAGCACGTAGAGCTTGATAAGTTTGAGATGATGCACCCCTCCTAGCTCTGGGGCAATCTCTAAACATGTGATGAGTGTCACCACACTCAAAAAAAACCCTCAGAGGACGTTGCAGCTGAGACTAACTCTGAACTAGCCTGCTAGGCTGGCCGCTAATAACACCTCGAGCAGGAGGCATACTAGATACTGGTGGTGCATAATAAGGCTCCTGAGATCTAGGAGGAGCTGAAATACCACTGGCTGCTGGAAGAGCTGAATGAACAGGGCGACTCACAAAACCCCTAACATAGTGTGTTGCTGGTGCACGAGCTCCCGAATAATGACCAGTCTCTCGAGACCTCTTGGCCTTCCTCTCCTCTCTGTCCCGAGCAAACATGCTCTCTACCCTCCTGGAAATACACATTGTCTGCTGATAAGTTATATCCATCTCTAACTCTCTGGCCATACTAGTCTGAATACTGGGGTGGAGTCCCACTATGAAGCGATGAACCCTCTCTCTGATCGTGGCAACCAAAGCCAGTGCATGACAAGCTAACTCATAGAAACGGACTGCATAATGCAGTCATAGCACCCTGGCACAGCTGCTCTAACTCTGCGCGCCAAGCATCCCTGAGGCTCTGTGGGACATACTCTCGTAGAAACATCTCTGAAAACTGAGTCCAAGTAAGTGAAGTTGCCTCGTCCGGACTACTCATCTCATAGGCACGCCACCACTGATATGCCGCTCCCCTCAGCTGGAAAGCGATAAAAGAAACCCCATTCATCTCACAATTCCCATAGTGCAGAGAATACGATGACACTCCTCAAGAAAACCAGCGTCATCTGAAGCTAGTACGCTGAAAGTAGGTGGGTGGTACTTCTTGTAACTCTCAAGTCTGAGTTGCTATGCCTTAGAAGCAGCTACCCTGGCCTCGTGTTGATCCGGAACCACTGGAGGTATGGGAATGTACTCTAGGGCCTGATCCACATGGACCCTCTGCTCAGGAGTGGGGTCTAAGGCCCCGAAAAGTTTCGCTAAGCAAGATAGGATGTCGGGGTGCCAAATAGACTAATTAAAAATATTTCATGTTCTATAAATATGATGTAAGTGAATTGGATATGGTAAAAAAGTGTATAAGTCATATAATAAGTAAGGTAGGGTCCAAGGAGAGGCCTAAGTCTAAGCCAAATGAGAAATATTCATAATAGGCAACAATTCCAAAGGTACTTGCACTAGTCCACACTTTGAACGAGCATATCTAAATATATATAAGGTATTATGTGATGAATAACATATCAAATGAAAGGTATTCGAGTCTAGTTTCCAACTCTTCAAATTGTTTGTCATTTGGACATTGCTATACAAAAGGCTAGAAAAAAGCGACCATGTGTCAAATCTGCGATCGCAGATCTGTCGCAGATTACGCCAGTGTAGCCCAGTTTTGGGCACCCATTTCGCGATGCATTATGCGGCCAACATTCTTGTTTTGTGGTCCATTTTGCGATAGTAGACCCTGTTCCGGAGGCTTATTTTCCTATTTTTATAACCCAACCCCATTTTCATAAATAGGTTTAGAGGCTTCATTTGAGGTCATTTTCTACTGATTTTAGAGAGAGATGAGAGCATATAGAGAGGGAAATAAGGGGCCTAACTTCATAATCACCCAAATCTTTCTCAAGTCTTCAAGAATCAAGGAAGAGAACTATAGACTGTCCTACATCCGGGTAAGTCCTACTTCCAAAAATTTCATGCAAGAGGTTAAATATGTTGTGAGGGTTAGAAATAGGCCATGCATGTGGGACTAAGTTGTAGTATGTGATGTTAAAGAACTAATTTGGGTAGTTCATGTTAAAATTGATTGAGGGAAGAAGGAATTTCCATTTCTAAACCTTGTAGTCTACTTCATACGTTAGGTGTTTGATGAAATTCCTAAGAGAGTTACACCATGGGTAATCTTCCTAATTATTAATCGATTTCCGCTATCTCCTTATAGATTTTTATTGCTAGAGGTGTTGGTGTATTGTAGAAACTTAAGGGAAATTCTGACTCGGGGTATGTATGGCTAACTTTAATCTTTGTAGAGTCACCTTGTTGGTGTCCGAGCATTTGGTATGAGTTTTTTGCTTGAGCATATGTGAATTAATTGTTCTAATGTGTTGAGACGTAAGATTCTATTCTCTTATTTTCCTAGTTGATTTCCATGCCACCATGCTATATGAGATTGTGAAAATGGTGATTCCTTGTGCTTACTCTATCATGTGCAAAGCTCGTTAACTATTGAATACATCGGTATGAAAGGATGTGCTACCAAACGAAAGAAATGATAACGAATCCAATTGTTGAATGTATCTAAGTGCTAAATGTTGCGTAGTAAATAATGGAAAGGAAACGTGGATTTGACTAATTGAGCTATATGTTGATGGCATACCGTATATGATCTGTTTGGTAAAGATTCTTGCGGCATTGATTTCATATGGTTATTTAGTTGTTACGAATGAATATCCTTGATGAGAATCTTTGTGATTGAATTGTTGGTTGATGTTGCTATCAAGTACAATGTTAAGAATATCCAAGTGCTAAAGGTTGTGTAGCAAGTGATGAAAAGGAATTGTGGGTTGATTTAATTGAACTAAATGACTTTGGCAATACCGTATATGATTCATTGTTTGGCAAGGATTGTTGTGCCTTGATTTCACATGGTTATTGGTTATAATGAATTCATATTCTTGATTATTAAAATCCTTGTGATTGAAATGTTGATTGTTGTTGTTATTAAATGTGATTGTACGGTGGGATCGAGTTGCACGCCGCAACAGAAAGTAATAAGGGTGGAGAGGTAATAAGGGTGAAATGTGATTGTACGGTGGGATCGGGTTGCGCGCCGAAACACGAAGTAATAAGGGTGGAGAGGCAATAAGGGTGATATGTGACTGTACGGTGGGATCGGGTGGCGCGCCGCAATAGACAAAAAATTGAAATGAGTAACTGTGAAACCTTCATTTGTGATTTTCTGTATATCTGTGTGGCATTCGTTTGGTTTCCCTGACTGTCTTCTATTTGTGTATTATTTGATTCTACTTAGAGTAAAGTTTTTTCATACATACTAGTACTATTCAATGGTACTAACGTCCCTTTTGCCGGGGGCGCTACATCCTTTATATGGATGTAGGTGGTTCCATAGCAGGTAGCTCCGACCGCCGATAGTGGCGCCTCCTCTTCATCCCTTCAGCAGTTCTGGTGAGCCCCACTTCCTCTCGGGGCCGTGTGTAGTCTATATCATCTTCTTTTGTATATGTTGTGTCTTTAAAGGTATAGTCGGGGCCTTGTCGACGGCAAGTCTATGTAAACGCCTAGTACTCATAGAGGCTCCGTAGACACTGTGTGGGTTGCATATATCCATTTTGGGCAGTAGCTGTGTTAATTAGAAATCGTGGTCCATATCGGAAATGTTGTATGTAATATGTATGTTTTAGGATTATCAATTGTTGAAAAGTTAAAAGAGGAAAATGAATTTATGCTGTAAATCGAACTTTGAATCTAATTTGCTATTTCATGTGGAAAAATGTATATGATAGACATGGGGTAACACTTTGGGTAGGAAAGGCAAACTAGGTCCACTTGACCGGGATCATCCGGTTAGGCGCCGGTCTCGTCCCTCGGTTTTGGGGCGTGACAAACTTGGTAACAGAGCCTAAGGTTTTAAAGTGTCCTAGGATGTCTCGGAGCCGTGTCTAGTAGAGCCCTTCTTATTGGTGTGTTGTCGACCACATCTATAACTAGGGGGCTACATGGACATTTAGGAATTTCACCCTTCTTTGATACTCCAATAGTGCGATAGAGCTCAAGTTAGGGAGTTCGTTTTCTCTCAAGCCTTACTCTCAAAATGAGTAATCATGATACCATAATCCTTGAATTTGAAGCTGTGAGGAGGGAGTGAACCCGCCATTGAGTCTGAAGGGACTGCCCAAGGGCTTGTTAGGAGAATATATTGAGTTGTGGAGGGATTGGTAGAACCTATCGCTAAGAGGGGAGTGCCCTTGTCCCTATTGATGTCACTGCACCACCAAATCCTATAGTATATCGGTATGGTACCAACATACTCTTGTTGTATATGTACATCCATATTGAAGAACTTTCATAGGCTTGGTCTTAATAAATGTTGAGTCACAAACCATCGCATGCACCTACTCTTTGAACGAGATCCAATATTTCGTGAATCCACCCCACTGCAAATTTTCTTATATGCAATCTCTTATGACATCGAGCTCTATAATCATGTACTTGAATTGAGTTGTAGCTATAGAATTACCATTTTCACACGCCTTTCTAAACTCTAACAAGGGACTATACCCGAAGAATTTATTCCCGAATGAATGGATGGACAATTCTAATATTTTCGCACAAGATAAAAGGATATTTTGTCTCGACCAATTATTCTTCTCTATTCGAAATCCTAGGCCATTTTTCTTCAAGTTTTTGCATCATCTGAATGTTGACATAGTGGCATAGTGAAGATCTTTCCTTGTGTGGTAGTGCCCTCGCTCTATCTTTGTTGAGGCTTTCATTTTGGCCTAGTGGTCGAAATCGGCAAGATTTTTTTGTTTGGCGAGAATCTCCCTCTTTCCCCGACATGTTATTTTCTGAATTTGGTCTGCTCAATTACTTTTAAACATTATTAAATCTCCATCGAAGCTAGGGTCCGTCTAGTCTCCATGTAGCTGGATCATGCCACTCATTCTTGTTGCTTATCTTATTCTTGAAGGTTGTCCTTCTTCTGGTTGTAAGGAAGACAAGCATTTTCGCTCCTTCTTTGGTTTGCATAATACTTGTTTGAGTGTCGTTATATGTTAATTGCTCTATATTGCTACGAATCCAACTGATTTTGATGTTTGTAGTGGCTCCACTAGCCGTGAAGTTATTGAATTTACTCCTAAAATCTCAAGTTCTTTTTTTTTGTTAAGCTACTCTCACATACCCGGCCTTCCCCTAGTTGTTGACCCATTTCTCTGTTCCAATCTCAAGGGCTGAAGGAAGAGCATAATTGTGTCCGTGGTATCTAGAAATACAATTTATTTTATCAATGGTGACCCACCCAAATTCTTTACCAGTTCCGCTGAATCCAGAAAATGGGATAAATGTAACAATACCTTTATTTTCTAGCTAACTAGCTTTCGGTCCTCTAATATTATTGGGATTCTCAGTATTCTGAGGTGGCGGGGGCAAGTCAATCCATCCTCGTACTTTAACTATGAGCCTGCTTCATTCACTATCGGTTATACTATCCCTTCTCAATCTTATTCCCTTAAAAGCACTATCCTTAAAGGTTGAACTCTGAACCAGAAGGAGTAGCTCTAATTTTAAAATAATTCTAGATATATGGTCAATGGATTAATAAATGCCACAAATTATATGGGTTCCCACTTCACTTCAAGTTCATCAAGGGTTGATAACATGCCGCAATTTCTGAATCGTCTATGCATGTGCTAATCTAACAATCCTCTTCCCAGTCGAACTCTCACCTTTTGGTTTTGGGTTAAACAAGGAGAAATACCCCTGGTAACACATCCATATGTCAAGCCTTTCTCTCGGCCAAGTCTTATTGCATCTCCTAACTTGGCTGGTAATAGCTGGTATTGTAGAAGGGTGTTGTAGTGGCACATTGTGAAGTAGAGTTGCTAGCCTTAGTCGGATTTTTGAATTTTGGAGCTATACATCACGTGACTACATACCGAGATCACTTCTCTAAAAAAAAGATTTAGTTCCTCGTAATACCTTATATTATCACCTTTCCTAGTAGTTATAATGTAAAGGTCACTTCTATAAGCTCTCTCGCTTTCTTTTCATTTGACGTTCATCATGTGTTGTTTACCCAAAATCACCAATGCGATATTATCTCAATTTCTCGACTAGATATCCAACTATATGATTTGATTTAATTAACCTCACTTTTATGTACTCTACAAGCTCCCTGAGAGTGGGAAAATATCCCCCTTACTACAGGTTTCAAATGTCTTCAACTCTTTTTAAGCTTGTTGATTCCAAATGATGCTCTTAGTTGTGCTGCCTTACTATCTATTTTCATATGGTAACTCTCCTTGTGAATCTAACTTTATGTCTTATGTCATCAAGGATCGGGGTATGTTCCTTTTGTTAGGATAAAAATATATTGCTCGCACTCCTTGTGAGATTTTCTCCTAAACAATCATCCACCTGCTTTGCTTGTCCATGTGACTAGATAACTCAGGTTACTCTTCTCCGATAAGTGCATCAAGACTTCTCACCCTTTCATAATTATTCATATGGTCACTTCGAGGACTTATTCTACACTAACTCGTAATGATTTTATGTACTTTCTCGACATTGTTGACGATTTTCTAGGGCTGCGAGGGCTTGTCTCATGGGTTCCAAAAGTAGTGATTTTCCTTAAAGTTCAAGATTAAATTGCCATGATTTCAAACCAAAGTGTGTCTCCTTTTCAAAAGTCTTAAATGGGTCGGATTTGATGAGGTTATGTGGCTTCCTACTCACTCGGCTTCTAGGATCATTGACAACGTCGTTGTTATGTATGGGGAATTTTTGCTACCTCTGGCATTCCACCGCCTTAGGAAGGGTTAGATTGTTCGAATTATGATAATCCCATAAGTAGATGACTTCTTTTCCATCCTAATGCGCTTGTGGCATAGAGTCCTTGTGTCGCTTATTGCTAGGACTGAAATCAAATTCCACGTATTTCATTTGCGGCCTCAATCACACCCAAGTTGCAAGAGTCTTACCATTTGAGCTCAACTACTTACCTTACACTCAGGGGCACAACTGGTGTATCCTACTTGATCACTTCTTTAAAATCTCAAGTTCACATACATGGTATCCACCTTATTTAAGAATACTAGTTACCACTATGCTTCATTTATCTGGTAATTGATGTAGTCACTTGGATTAAACCATGTCAGCATCATTAATACAAATCCTCATGTCCCTTAGCATGTAACCTCATGAAATACTCTGCTCAGCACATTAGTGGTTTCCTGAATAATTCCAGTCCAATCTTAAACTTCGTTGCTCCTTAATGTGTTAGATCTATTTGGTATTAAAGGTTCAAACATGTCAAAGTCACCCTTCACATATATTCAGTAGGTAATTTTATGGTTAATTTATTATGGCACATCTTAGTGAAATCGTGAAGGTCACCACGGGTTTAGCTTGGGTGCTCGCGTAGAGATCCAGAATTCAGGAGGGTGAATAGGTTATTCTCAAAATTTTCCCATGAAGATGTTATGTGAATTGATAATGAAGGGTACATAAGCGCATTTCCCATTAGGTTGCACTAAAAGTATGATGTTTCTCATGTATTTGTGTTTTCATATGTCTATGTCTAAGAAGGTAGTTAGAAGATCCTTTGTGTGTCATTTTGGTGTAGAATATTGAAGGTGAAGTTAATGGGTAGTTAGCTTATGCGAGGTATCCAGATATCATCCTTGTTAGATAAGTTTAGGGGTTTGGATTGCTTCCGTGAATGTGTAATGGCAAAGATTGTAAGTCGAGGAGGCCACCTTGAAGGCCGAAAGTGTCATGGGAAGAAAATATTTTCGCTTGATTGTACAATAATTAGTTTTGATTTGAAAGGTACCTTATAGGTGTTATGATCTAAAAATGTGCAGTCCATGTTCAGGTGTCGTTTTGGTAATGTAGTTCTTGTAACGCTCAGATGAGTGTTATGGGTATATACATTGTGGTGCTTTGTCGAGTTATTGATGAGTTTTTAAGATGGTTTTGGTGGTTCTCTGACATGTGGATAGGCCTAGTTACAAGGGAGATGCTGCCGAAATTTCTAAAACAATTGGGAGCTAGTCAAAATTTAGGGACTTGAGGTAGGATAGAAAAGAGATATGTTATGCTAGGTCTTTGGGTCAGGATCTACCTCTCATTCGAGGACGAAGGATCCTAAGCGGGGGAGAATGTAAGGCCCCGGAAAATTTTGCTAAGCAATATAGGATGTCGGGGTGCCAAGTAGACTAATTAAAAATATTTCATGTGCTATAAATATGATGTAAGTGGATTGGATATGGTAAACAAGTGTATAAGTCATATAATAAGTAAGGTAGGGTCCAAGGAGAGGCCTAAGTCTAAGCCAAATGGGAAAATTTCATAATAGGCAAAAATTCCAAAGGTACTTGCACTAGTACACACTTTGAACGAGAATATCTAATTATATATAAGGTATTATGTGATTCATAGCCTACCAAATGAAAGGTCTTCGAGTCTAGTATCCAACTCTTCAAACCATTTGTCATTTTGACATTCCTACGCAAAGTTATGGTCAAATTACCGAAGGCTGAGAAAATGTGATCCTGTGTCAAATCTGCGATCGCATTTCTGTCGCATTTTTTACTCTGCGATCGTAGATCTGTCGTAGATTGGGCCAGTGTAGCCCAGTTTTGGGCACCTATTTCGCGATGCATTATGCAGCCAGTATTCTTGTTTTGCGGTCCATTCTGCGATCGTAGACCCTGTTCCGGAGGCTTATTTTTCCTATTTTTATAACCCGACCCCATTTTCATAAATAGGTTTAGGGGTTTCATTTGGGGTCATTTTCTACTGAATTTAGAGAGAGATGAGAGCATATAGAGAGGGAAATAAGGGTCCTAACTTCATAATCACCCAAATCTTGCCCAAGTCTTCAAGAATCAAGGAAGAGAACCATAGATTGTCCTACATCCGGGTAAGTCCTACTTCCAAAAATTTCATGCAAGAGGTTAAGAGTTCAAATATGTTGTGAGGGTTACAAATAGGCCATGCATGTGGGACTAAGTTGTAGTATGTGATGTTAAAGAACTAATTTGGGTAGTTCATGTTAAAATTGGTTGAGGGAAGAAGGAATTGACATTTCTAAACCTTGTAGTCTACTTCACATGTTAGGTGTTTGATGAAATTCCTAAGAGAGTTACACCATGGGTAATCTTCCTAATTATTAATCGATTTTCGCTATCTCCTTATAGATTATTATTGCTATAGGTGTTGGTGTATTGTAGAATATTAAGGGAAATTCTGACTCGAGGTATGTATGGCTAACTTTAATCTTTGTAGAGTCACCTTGTTGGTGTCCGAGCATTTGGTATGAGTTTCTTGCTTGAGCATATGTTGTTCTAATATATTGAGACGTAAGATTCAATTCTCTGATTTTCCTAGTTGATTGCCATGCCACCATGCTATATGAGATTGTGAAAATGGTGATTCCTTGTGCTTACTCTATCATGTGCAATGCTCGTTATAACTATTGAATACATCGGTATGAAAGGACGTGCTACCAAATGAAAGAAATAATAACGAATCCAATTGTTGAATGTATCTGAGTGCTAAATGTTGCATAGTATATAATGGAAAGGAAATGTGGATTTAATTAATTGAGCTATATGTTGATGGCATACCGTATTTGATCTGTTTCGTAAAGAATCTTGTGGCCTTGATTTCATATGGTTATTTGGTTGTTACGAATGAGTATCCTTGATGAGAATCTTTGTGATCTAATTGTTGGTTGATGTTGCTATCAAGTACATTGTTGAGAATATCCAAGTGCTAAAGGTAGCAAGTGATGAAAAGGAATTGTGGGTTGATTTGATTGAACTAAATGACTTTGGCAATACCGTATATGATTCACTATTTGGCAAGGATTGTTGTGCCTTGATTTCACATGGTTATTGGTTGTAATGAATTCATATTCTTGATTATGAAAATCCTTGTGATTGAAATGTTGATTGTTGTTGTTATTAAATATGATTGTACGGTGGGATCGGGTTGCATGCCGCAACTCGAAGTAATAAGGGTGGATATGTAATAAGGGTGAAATGTGATTGTACGGTGGGATCGGGTTGCGTGCCGCAACACGAAGTAATAAAGGTGGAGAGGCAATAAGGGTGAGATGTGACTGTACGGTGGGATCGGGTTGCGCGCTGCAACAAACGAAAAATTGAAATGAGTAACTGTGAAACCTTCATTTGTGATTTTCTGTATATCTGTGTGGCATTCGTTTGGTTTCCCTGACTGTCTTCTATTTGTGTATTATTTGATTCTACTTAGAGTAAAGTTTGTTCATACATACTAGTACTATTCAATGGTACTAACGTCCCTTTTGCCGGGGGTGCTACATCTTTTATATGGATGTAGGTCGTTCCACAGCAGGTAGCTCCGACCGCCAATAGTGGCGCCTCCTCTTCATCCCTTCAGCAGTTCTGGTGAGCCCCACTTCCTCTCGGGGCCGTGTGTAGTCTATATCATCTTCTTTTGTATATGTTGTGTCTTTAAAGGTATAGCCGAGGCCTTGTCGCCGGCAAGTCTATGTAAACTCCTAGTACTCTTAGAGGCTCCGTAGACACTGTGTGGGTTGCATATATCCATTTTGGGCAGTAGCTGTGTTAATTCGAAATCGTGGTCCATATCTGAAATGTTGTAAGTAATATGTATGTTTTAGGATTATCAAATGTTGAAAAGTTAAAAGAGGAATATGTTGTAAATCGTACTTTGAATCTAATTTGCTATTTCATGTGGAAAAATGTATATGATAGACACGGGGTAACGCTTTGGGTAGGAAAGGCAAACCAGGTCCGCTTGACCGGGATCATCCGGTTAGGCGCTGGTCTCGTCCCTCGATTTTGGGACGTGACAAACTTGGTATCAGAGCCTAAGGTTTTGAAGTGTCCTAAGATGTCTCGGAGCCGTGTCTAGTTGAGCCCTTCTTATCGGTGTGTTGTCGACCACATCTATAACTAGAGGACTACATGGACATTTAGGAATTTCACCCTTCTTTGATACTCCAATAGTGCGATAGAGCTCAAGTTAAGGAGTTAGTTTTCTCTCCAAGACTTACTCTAAAAATGAGTAATCATGATACCATAATCCGCGAATTTGAAGCTATGAGGAGAGAGTCATCACGCCATTGAGTCTGAAGGGACTAGGAGAATATATTGAGTTGTTGAGGGATTGGTAGAACCTATCGCTAAGAGGGGAGTGCCCTTGTCCCTATTGATGTCACTGCACCACCAAATCCTATAGTATATCGGTATGGGACCAACATACTCTTGTTGTATATGTACATCCATATTGAAGAACTTTCATAGGCATGGTCTTAATAAATGTTGAGTCACAAACCATCGCATGTACCTACTCTTTGAACGAGATCCAATATTTCGTGAATCCACCCCACTGCAAATTTTCTTATATGCAATCTCTTATGACATCGAGCTCTATAATCATGTCCTTGAATTGAGTTGTAGCTATAGAATTACCATTTTCACACGCGTTTCTAAACTCTAACAAGGGACTATACCCGAAGAATTTATTCCCGAATGAATGGATGGACAATTCTAACATTTTCGCACAAGATAAAAGGATATTTTCTCTCGACCAATTATTCTTCTCTATTCAAAACCCTAGGCCATTTTTCTTCAAGTTTTTGCATCATCTGAATGTTGACATAGTGGCATAGTGAAGATCTTTCCTTGTGTGGTAGTGCCCTCGCTCTATCTTTGTTGAGGCTTTCATTTTGGCCTAGGGGTCAGAATCGGCAAGATTTTTGTTTGCTTGGCGAGAATCTCCCTCTTTCCCCGACATGTTATTTTCTAAATTTGGTCTTCTCAATTACTTTTAAACATTATTAAATCTCCATCGAAGCTAGGGTCCGTCGAGCATCCATGTAGCTGGATCATGCCACTCGTTCTTATTGCTTATCTTATTCATGAAGGTTGTCCTTCTTCTGGTTGTAAGGAAGACGAGCATTTTCGCTTCTTCTTTAGTTTGCATAATACTTGTTTGAGTGTCGTTATATGTTAATTTCTCTATATTGCTACGAATCCAACTGATTTTGATGTTTGTAGTGGCTCCACTAGCCGTGAAGCTATTGAATTTACTCCTAAAATCTCAAGTTCTTTTTTTTTCGTTAAGCTACTCTTACATACCCGGCCTTCCCCTAGTTGTTGACCCATTTCTCTGTTCCAATCTCAAGGGCTGAAGGAAGAGCATAATTGTGTCCTTGGTATCTAGAAATACAATTTCTTTTATCAATGGTGACCCACCCAAATTCTTTACCAGTTCCGCTGAATCCAGAAAATGGGATAAATGTAACAATACCTTTATTTTCTAGCTAACTAGCTTTTTGTCCTCTAATATTACTAGGATTCTCAGTATTCTTACATAACTAAACAAGGATATGGGATTATAGGTGGCGGGAGCAAGTCAATCCATCCTTACTTTAACTACGAGCCTGCTTCATTCACTATCGGTTATACTATCCCTTCTCAATCTTATTCTCTTAAAAGCACTATCCTTAAAGGTTGAACTCTGAACCAGAAAGAGTAGCTCTAATTTTAAAATACTTCTAGATATATGGTCAATGGATTAATAAATGCCACAAATTACATGGGTTCCCACTTCACTTCAAGTTCATCAAGGGTTGATAACATGCCGCAATTTCTGAATCGTCTATGCATGTGCTAATCTAACAATCCTCTTCCCAGTCGAACTCTCACCTTTTGGTTTTGGGTTAAACAAGGAGAAATACCCCTGGTAACACATCCATATGTCAAGCCTTTCTCTCGGCCAAGTCTTATTGCATCTCCTAACTTGGCTGGTAATAGCTGGTTTTGTAGAAGGATGTTGTAGTGCCACATTGTGAAGTAGAGTTTCTAGCCTTAATCGGATTTTTGAATTTTGGAGCTATACATCACGTGACTACATACCGAGATCCCCTCTCTAAAAAAACGATTTAGTTCCTCGTAATCCCTTATATTATCACCTTTCCTAGTAGTTACAATGTAAAGGTCACTTCTATAAGCTCTCTCGCTTTCTTTTCATTTGACGTTCATCATGTGTTGTTTACTAGAAATCACCAATGCGATATTATCTCAATTTCGCGACTAGATATCCAACTATATGATCTGATTTAATTAACCTCACTTTTATGTACTCTACAAGCGCCCTGAGAGTGGGCAAATTTCCCCTTTACTACAGGCTTCTAATGTCTTCAACTCTATTTAAGCTTGTTGATTCCAAATGATGCTCTTAGTTGTGTTGCCTTACTATCTATTTTCATCTGGTAACTCTCCTTGTGAATCCAACTTTATGCCTTATGTCATCAAGGTTCGAGGTATGTTCCTTTTGTTAGGATAAAAATATATTGCTCGCACTCCTTGTGAGATTTTCTCCTAAACAATCATCCACCTGCTTTTCTTGTCCATGTGACTAGATAACTCAGGTTACTCTTCTCCGATAAGTGCATCAAGACTTCTCACCCTTTCATAATTATTCATATGGTCACTTCGAGGCCTTATTCTACACTAACTCGTAATGATTTTAAGTACTTTCTCGACATTGTTGACGATTCTCTAGGGCTACGAAGGCTTGTCTCACGGGTTCCAAAAGTACTGATTTTCCTTAAAGTTCAAGCTTAAATTGCCATGATTTCAAAACAAAGTGTGTCTCCTTTTCAAAAGTCTTAAATGGGTCGGATTTAATGAGGTTATGTGGCTTCCTGCTCACTCGGTTTCTAGGATCATTGACAGCATCGTTGTCATGTATGGGGAATTCTTTCTACCTCTTGCATTCCACCGCCTTAGGAAGGGTTAGATTGTTCGAATTATGATAATCCCATATGTAGATGACTTCTTTTCCATCCTCATGCGCTTGTGGCATAGAGTCCTTGTGTCGCTTATTGCTAGGAGTGAAATCAAATTCCACGTATTTCATTTGCGGCCTCAATCACACCCACGTTGCAAGAGTCTTACCATTTGAGCTCAACTACTTACGTTACACTCAGGGGTACAACTGGTGTATCCTACTTGATCACTTCTTTAAAATCTCAAGTTTACATACATGGTATCCACCTTATTTAAGAATACTAGTTACCACTATGCTTCATTTATCTGGTAATTGATGTAGTCACCTGGATTAAACCATATCATCATCATTAATAGAAATCCTCGTGTCCCTTAGCATGTAACCTCCTGAAATACTCTGCTCAGCACATTAGTGGTTTCCTGAATAATTCCAGCCCAATCTTGAACTTCATTGCTCCTTAATGTGTTAGATCTATTTGGTATTAAAGGTTCAAAAATGTCAAAGTCACCATTCACATATATTCAGTAGGTAATTTTTTGGTTAATTTATTATGGCACATCTTAGTGAAATCGTGAAGGTCACCACGGGTTTAGCTTGGGTGCTCGCGTAGAGATCCAGAATTCAGGAGGGTGAATAGGTTATTCTCAAAATTTTCCCATGAAGATGTTATGTGAATTGATAATGAAGGGTACATAAGCGCATTTCCCATGAGGTTGCACTAAAAGTATGATGTTTCTCATGTATTTGTGTTTTCATATGTCTATGTCTAAGAAGGTAGTTGGAAGATCATTTGTGTGTCATTTTGGTGTAGATTATTGAAGGTGAAGTTAATGGGTAGTTAGCTTATGCAAGGTATCTAGCTATCATCCTTGTTAGGTAAGTTTAGGGGTTGGGATTGCTTCTGTGAATGTGTTAATGGCAAAGCTTGTAAGTCGAGGAAGCCACCTTGAAGGCCAAAAGTGTCATGGGAATAAAATATTTCGCTTGATTGTACAACAATTAGTTTTGATTTGAAAGGTACCTTATAGGTGTTATGATCTAAAAATGTGCACTCCATGTTCAGGTGTCATTATGGTAATGTAGTTCTTGTGACGCTGAGATTAGAGTTATGGGTATATACATTGTGGTGCTTTGTCGAGTCATTGATTAGTTTTTAAGATGGTTTTGGTGGTTCTCTGACAGGTGGATAGGCCTAGTTACAAGGGAGATGCTGCCGAAATTTCTAAAACATTTGGGAGCTAGTCAAAATTTAGGGACTTGAGGTAGGAAGAAAAGAGATATGTTATGCTAGGTCTTTGGGTCAGGCTCTACCTCTCATTCGAGGACGAAAGATCCTAAGCGGGGGAGAATGTAAGGCCCTGGAAAATTTTGCTAAGCAATATAGGATGTCGGGGTGCTAAGTAGACTAATTAAAAATATTTCATGTGCTATAAATATGATGTAAGTGAATTGGATATGGTAAATAAGTGTATAAGTCATATAATAAGTAAGGTAGGGTCCAAGGAGAGGCCTAAGTCTAAGCCAAATGGGAAATTTTCATAATAGGCAAAAATTCCGAAGGTACTTGCACTAGTCCACACTTTGAACGAGAATATCTAACTATATATAAGGTATTATGTTATGACTAACCTATCAAATTAAAGTTCTTTGAGTCTAGTTTCCAACTCTTCAAACCGTTCGTCATTTGGACATTCCTACGCAAAGTTATGGTCAACTTACCAAAGTCTGGAAAAATGCGATCCTGTGTCAAATTTGCGATCGCATTTCTGTCGCATTTTTGACTCTGCGATCGCAGATTGAGCCAGTGTAGCCCAGTTTTGGGCACCTATTTCGTGATGCATTGTGCTGCCAACATTCTTGTTTTGCGGTCCATTCTGCGATCGTAGACCCTGTTCCGGAGGCTTATTTTTCCTATTTTTATAACCCGACCCCATTTTCATAAATAGGTTTAGGGGCTTCATTTGGGGTCATTTTCTACTGAATTTAGAGATAGATGAGAGAATATAGAGAGGGAAATAAGGGGCCTAACTACACAATCACCTAAATCTTGCTCAAGTCTTCAAAAATCAAGGAAGAGAACCATAGATTGTCCTACATCCGGGTAAGTCCTACTTCCAAAAATTTCATGCAAGAGGTTAAGAGTTCAAATATGTTGTGAGGGTTAGAAATAGGCCATGCATGTGGGACTAAGTTGTAGTATGTGATGTTAAAGAACTAATTTGGGTAGTTCATGTTAAAATTGGTTGAGGGAAGAAGAAATTTCCATTTCNGTATGTATGGCTAACTTTAATCTTTGTAGAGTCACCTTGTTGGTGTCCGAGCATTTGGTATGAGTTTCTTGCTTGAGCATATGTGAATTAATTGTTCTAATGTGTTGCGACGTAATATTCTATTCTCTGATTTTCCTAGTTGATTGCCATGCCACCATGCTATATGAGATTGTGAAAATGGTGATTCCTTGTGCTTAGTCTATCATGTGCAACGCTCGTTAACTATTGAATACATCAGTATGAAAGGATGTGCTACCAAACGAAAGAAATGATAACGAATCCAATTGTTGAATGTATCTAAGTGCTAAATGCTGCGTAGTAAATAATGGAAAGGAAATGTGGATTTAACTAATTGAGCTATATGTTGATGGCATACCGTATGTGATCTGTTTGGTAAAGATTCTTGTGGCCTTGATTTCATATGGTTATTTGGTTGTTACGAATGAATATCCTTGATAATGAGAATCTTTGTGATTGAATTGTTGGTTGATGTTGCTATCAATTACATTGTTGAGAATATCCAAGTGCTAAAGGTTGTGTAGCAAGTGATGAAAAGGAATTGTGGGTTGATTTAATTGAACTAAATGACTTTGGCAATACCGTATATGATTCACTGTTTGGCAAGGATTGTTGTGCCTTGATTTCACATGGTTATTGGTTGTAATGAATTCATATTCTTGATTATGAAAATCCTTGTGATTGAAATGTTGATTGTTGTTGTTATTAAATGTGATTGTACGGTGGGATCTGGTTGCACGCTGCAACAGGAAGTAATAAGGGTGGAGAGGTAATAAGGGTGAAATGTGATTGTACGGTGGGATCGGGTTGCGCGCCGCATCACGAAGTAATAAGGGTGGAGAGGCAATAAGGGTGAGATGTGATTGTACGGTGGGATCGGGTGGCGCCCCGCAACAGACAAAAAATTGAAATGAGTGATTGTGAAACCTTCATCTGTTATTTTTTGTATATCTGTGTGGCATTCGTTTGGTTTCCCTGACTGTCTTCTATTTCTGTATTATTTGATTCTACTTAGAGTAAAGTTTGTTCATACATACTAGTACTATTCAATGGTACTAACGTCCCTTTTGTCGGGGGCGCTACATCTTTTATATGGATGTAGGTGGTTCCATAGCAGGTAGCTCCGACTGCCGATAGTGGCGCCTCCTCTTCATCCCTTCAGCAGTTCTGGTGAGCCCCACTTCCTCTCGGGGCCGTGTGTAGTCTATATCATCTTCTTTTGTATATGTTGTGTCTTTAAAGGTATAGTCGGGGCCTTGTCGCTGGCAAGTCTATGTAAAGTCCTAGTACTCTTAGAGGCTCCGTAGACACTGTGTGTGTCACGACCAAAAACCTATGGGTCGTGATGGCGTCGGACACACTGTCAGGCAAGCCAACCCCTAAATTAGTTGAAATACCTTCTTGCTTAACATTTTCGAAATCATGCCTTTACTACTTCATAACCAAATTATTAAAATTTCTCGTAAATTAAATACGGCAGGAAATCAACTTAATATAATAAAAGAAATACCAACACATCCCCAAAACCCGGTGACACAAGTACATGAGCAATTTCTAAGAATTTATACAATTATACAACTCTTGTCCGAGAAATAAATTGGACAAAGGCAATAGAGATAAAAATGTAAATACATAGAAGGGAGACTCTGACAGCTGCGGAACGCCTCCGGATGAATGCAGCCCGAGTAAATCTCCAAATCATCATTGTACTATGAAGGTACCTGTGCAACAAAATGCACAGAAAGTGTAGCATGAGTACATAAACATATATGTACCCAGTGAGTATCCCGTCTAATCTCGAAGAAGTAGTGACGAGAGGTCGACTCGACACTCACTAAGGTCCAACAATAGTAATATGACAGCATATAATGGAAGCGGTAGGCAGTGAAGGCAGATAAGCAACAATGTGAATATAAGGCACTGAAATCCGAGTAATTTCTAAAAATTAGTAAATAACAATTTCCACCCCCTTTTTTCCTCAATATCAAAGTAAATAACGGTTCCCATTTTATTTTCTCAATTTTTCTAACAAGTCAATATCTATCAGTAACAAATAGTTATACGTACATAGGAATAAGACAACCGACCGGACTCGTAAGGTAGTATATAAACACTGAATGGTCGTAAAGCTCCCCACGATCGCGAATCATACCTGCGACTCGTGTGCTGACTCGATTATACTGATCTAATATAAGCTCCCCACAGTCGCGAATCATACCTGCGACTCGTGTGCTGACTCGATATAAATCTCCCCACGGTCGCGAATCATACCTGCGACTCGTGTGCTGGCTCGATATAAAGCTCCCCACGGTCGCGAATCATACTTGTGACTCGTGTGCTGACTCGATAATATACAAATATACAAATACCTTTCAATCCGTCGTGGCGTACGGCCCGATCCCATAAGAGTGGGGGAAAACACACTCCGCTCGCGGAATGTAAAGTGTGAAGCGGTCACATGCACACACAATATTCTTTTCTTTTCATAATACTTTCCATAAACAATTTCCCTCGTATTATTTTCAGTAAAACAAGTCCTTTCATGTTATTTTCAGTAAAATAATTCCTTTCATATTATTTTCAGTAAAGCAATTCCTTTCATATTATTTTCAGTAAAACAATTCCTTTCATATTATTTAAATTCCATAAATGTCAGAGAAACAAAACTACATATAATAAGGGTTCATAGCATATAATTCATTACGAGAAGAACGCAGGGTATAATGTGGGGCCTAACTACCCGGACATAACAATAATAGCCGCTACGTACGGACTCTCGTCACCTGGTACGTACGTAGCCCCCACAAACAGTTACACACAGTATATAGAACACCTATGGGGACAATTCCCCCTTACAAGGTTAGAAAGGAGACTCACCTCGCTCCGAAGATTCATCACCGGCTTCCAAGCCCCTACGACGACTTCAATGGATGCACAACGCTCCCAAACTATCCAAATAACGATAATTCAATGAAAATATACTCAATAGATCATAACAAATTCAAATTACAAGGTTCCTCAACCCGGCTCAATGAAATGACCAGAATGCCCTCGGGCCCACGTGCCCAGACTTCGAAATTTCTTGAAGATAATCCCTACCCGAAGCTTTACTAGTTCAATTACACAATTTACTCCAATATTTATGCTCAATTCGTGGCTAATAATCAAATTTTATCAATTCTAGGTTTCCTTGCAATTTCCCACATTTTTTCCATTTTCTCATATCAAATCTATGTAGAAATCTTGTATTTAATCTTAGAAATGAGTAGAACACCTTACCTCTGAAGCTTGATGAAACCCCTCTTGAAATGCTCTCCAAATTTGTCCATGGCATATGAAAAATAAGGGAGAAATGCCAAAATCCCGCTTAAATTGAACACTGCCCAGAAAATAACCCTGTGCGATCGCATCATCTGGCCCGCGATCGCACAGGCCACTGCTGCCACCCACCGCTATCGTGTCTGCTTCCCTGCGGTCGCACAAAGCATTCCAACCCCCTCCAAACGCACCCTTGTGCGATCGCAAACAATCCCCTGTGGTCGCGTAGGAAAACTTCCATCCTCCTATGCGATCACATTGCACCTCCCGCGATCGCATAGACCATTTTCCAGCTCTCAAAAATTTCTTCTCCGCGAGCGCACCACTGAGGCCACGATCGCACTGAGTCCTCAGAACACCAGAAAAACAGCAGCACAAAACACTTGGAAATAACTCGGAACCACCCCGAAAACACACCAGGGGCCCTCGGGACCCCGTCCAATCACACGACTCAGTCCCATAACATCCTACGGACTTGCTCGAGGCTTCAAATCATATCAAACAACGCCGAAATCACAAATCGCACTAAAATTCAAACTTTATGAACTTGAAATTTCCAACTTTGACATTCGATGCCGAAACCTATCAAACCACGTCCGATTGACCTCAAATTTTGCACACAAGTCATATTCGACATTACGGACCTGCTCCAACTTCCGGAATCGAATTCCGACCCCAATATCAAAATCTCCATTTCGGGTCGAATTCTTCCAAAACCTTCAAATTCTAACTTTAGCCAAATAACCTCGAATTGACTTTCGGATATCCGAATTCACTTCCGATTGCGCTCCCAACTCCAGAATCACCATACGGAGCTATTCCCAGACTCGGAATACCAAACGAATATCAAAATCATCGAAATGCGCTTCAAGCCAAATTTAGGAAATTTCTTCAAAAATACTGATTTCCACCATATACGCCAAAACGCTCCCGGGTTATCCAAAACCCGACCCGGATATACGCCCAAGTCCAAAATCATCATACGAACCTGCTGGAACCTTTGGATCCTGATTTCAAGGCCGTTTACTCCAAATTCCATTCTTCATCAATTTCTCCAACTTAAGACTCACGAGATGAGAATTTCCATCCAATCTAACTCCGAACTTCCTGAAATTCAACTCCGACCATACGCACAAACCATAATACCTGAAATGGAGTTTTTCATGACTTCCAACCGCTGAACGACATGCTAGAGCTTAAAATGACTGGTCGGGTCGTTACAGTGTGGGTTGCATATATCCATTTTGGGCAGTAACTGTGTTAATTCGAAATCGTGGTCCATATCGGAAATGTTGTATGTAATATGTATGTTTTAGGATTATCAAATGTTGAAAAGTTAAAAGAGGAAAATGAATTTATGCTGTAAATCGTACTTTGAATCTAATTTGTTATTTGATGTGGAAAAATGTATATGATAGACACAGGGTAACGCTTTGGGTAGGAAAGGAAAACCAGGTCCGCTTGACCGGGATCATCCGGTTAGGCGTCGGTCTCGTCCCTCGGTTTTGGGGTGTGACATGCGGGCTGTGGGAGTCTGTGCCCCTCCCCCGACCTGAGATGTGGCTGGGGTTATCGAAAGTAGCCCAGCCTGAGTTAGAGTGCTGAATATGCTCATGAACTGAGACAAAGTCTCCTAGAGGGCTGGAGTAGCAATAGGGGCCTCCTGAGTCGGCCCTCCAGCTGAAGTTGTTGTGGGCTCCTCTGTCGCTGCTCTCGCAGGTGCTCGGGCTGCATTGCGTGCTTGTCCTCTACCATGGCCCCTCACTTTGGAGGCTCTGACTAGGGGCTCGGGTGCCTGGTCGTCGGTCCTCCCGGTACGATCCTCACCATCTGTGAGAAAGAATAGAATAGAGTTTTAGAATTTTGATATCAATAACTCGCACGACAAGGAAGTTCAAAGAATATGATTGTTCTTAATGGTTACATAGCCTCTCGAAGATAGATACGGACGTCTCGGTACCGATCCGCGAGACTCTAATAAATCGGCTTATGACTTGTGACTCCTATAGATGTTCTGATACCAACTTGTCACGACACGATTTGCCCTTTGAAAGGTATCGTGGCGGCACCTAATCTCGACGACTAAGTAAGCCTAAGTTTGCGGATAAAACTTAATTAAAATGTGATAAAAATAAAGGCAGGAAGGTAAAATCTAAATAATCATAACAACGCCGCTCGGCATGTACAAATGTAAACCCCCAAAGACCCGGATTGTCACAATGTAGTCAAAAGCTTCTATACTACTGTAGCTCTAAACAAAACCGGAAAGTACATAGTAGATATCTCTATAAGATAGAATGGAAGGGGACTCGGAGGATTCTACAGACGAGGCAGAAATACCTTACGGTCTCCTGAAAACAACAGGTGTAACTAGCCACGCGACTAATAACTCGTACTTGGATCTGCACACGAAAATCATGTGCAGTAAAGGGCATGAGTACACCACATTTGGTCCCAGTAAGTGCCAAGCCTAACCTCAGTCAAGTAGTGACGAGGTCAGGTTAAGGCTCCACTGGATTTCTAAATAAGACAATTTAAAATAGTACGAAAGATGAGTAATTTCTACAGTAAACAGTTAAGGAAAATAATCTAAAATATAACAGTAAAGAGAGCCCACGGCTAAGCACAACGTATCACAAAATGGAATCTCTCGGGATACCGTCCCGTAGTCCAAATGATTATGCAGTACAGGGGGGATCTCCCGGAATACGTCTGTAGTCCCCAAAATAAATATGCGGTGCTGGGGGATCTCCCATAATACGTCAGTAGTCCCCAATTTAAATATGCAGTACATGGGGGATCTCCCGGAATACGTCTGTAGTCCCCAAAATAAATATGCAGTATAGGGGGGAATCTCGCTGAATACGTCTGTAGTCCCCAATTTAAATATGCGATGCGAAATGAATGACAGATAAGGCATCAATTTAAACAGTTCATCAAATCATAGGTAGAGAGAAGCAATAAGCTAACTAAACATGGCACACAGAGTATCATATAGGCAATTTAATATTTGAACCGGTAGGTATGCTTTTCCTAATCTAGGTTAAATAGTTTAACACATTAAGCAATGTAATAGGGAAAAACAATTTATATTCTCGAAGGAAAAATGGAATTTTAGCAAAAATGACCCGTGTACGTACTCATCATCTCATGTACATGGTGCCCACACAACAAATAAATGTCAAAAACCCTAAAGGGAGGTCCATAACACAGAGTTAGGCAAGCCACTTACCTCGACTGATCAAATCAACTCGAAATCATGTTCTTTCCACGAGTACCCGACTCCAAATGGCCCAAATATATTCAATTCAATTGCATAATGTAACTATAACTTCAAGTAGTTAATCTAACTAATTAATTCGAAGCTAATACGTGAAATTAGGAAAATCGCCCCAAAACGTCCACAGGGCCCACACCTCAGAATCAAGTGGAAGTTACCAATTTAGAACACCCATTCACTCATGAACACACTCGAACAAGAATCGTCAAAATCCGACGTCAAAATCCCATTAAATTCTCGGATTTTCAATTGGGAAACTTTTCTCCCATTTTTCTATTTTTCCACTCAAATTTCTTGATTAGATTGAAGAACTTGTTATAGATTGATGAAATACAAATGAAATAGGATTAGGAATTATTACCTACTGAGATCCTCCTCAAAATCCACCCAAAATCGCCTATTCACGTGCTCCAAATTGATTTTAGAAGTTATGAAATTCAAACCCTCGAATTGTCTATTTCTGACAAGCGATTTCCGCTTCTGCGGTCAATTGTGTCGCACCTGCGGAAAAGTCATCGCAGGTGCAAAAAATCATTTAAAGGCTTGGGTCCACACCTGCGATCCCTAGGCCGCATCTGCGACTCCGCTTCTGCGAAAACCCAGCCGCATCTACGAGCCCAGCGGCGCCTTGGCCATTTCCGCATCTGCCCACCCCCTTATCGCACCTGCGTGTCCGCACCTGCGGCTCCCCTTCCGCAGGTGCGAAACACCAGAACCAACCACTTCAGATTATGCTTAAGTCTAAGATCCTTTCCGTTGAGCATCTGAAACACACCTGAGGCCCCCGGGACCTCAACCAAACCTACCAACCAGTCATATAACTTCATCGGAACTTAGTTGAGACTTCAAACCACATCACATAATACCAAAAACACGAATTAAACATGAATTCAAGCCTGAGAACTTAGCATATTCCGAAATCCACAAACGATGCTGAAACACGTCAAACCTATTCCGAATGGCCTCAAATTTGACACACATGTCACAAATGCTACTACGAACCTACATCCACTCCCGGAATTCCATTCCGAGACCGATATCAAAATTTCACCTATCGGCCGAAATCGCCGAAAATCTAACTTTCGCCAATTCAAGCCTAAATTTACCATAGACCTCGAAAATACATTTCGGACATGCTCCTAACCCCAAAATAACTCAACGAAGCTAACGGTGTCAACGGAATTCCATTCTGGGTCCGTCTTCACACAGTTCCAACTACGGTTCGATTTCTAAAGCTTAAACTCATATTTAGGGACTATGTGTCCCAAAATTCCCCGAATTCCACAACTAATCACTCTGTCAAGTCCCAAAAGAATAAAAAAGTGGGGAAAGCAGTTATTAGGGGATCGGGACGCTAACTCTCAAAACGACCGACCGGATTGCCATGGTCCGGGGGACTTTTCGGGGCGATTTTCCTAATTTCGCATTTTAGCTTCGAATTGATTAGTTAGATTAACTACTTGAAATTATATTTACATTATGCAATTGAAATGAATGAATTTGGTCCATTTGTAGTCAGGTACTCGTGGCAAGAACGTGATTTCGAGTTGATTTGAGCAGTCGAGGTAAGTGGCTTGCCTAAATCTGTGTTGGGGACTTCCCCTTAGGTTGTTTTGACATTTATTGTTATGTGGGTGTTGTGTACGTGAGGTCACGAGTACGTACACGGGCCATTATTGCAAAAATCCCAATTCCTTCGAAAATTCATAAATTGTCTTTCTCCTATTACATTGCTTTAATGTGTTAAATTGTTTAGCTTAGATTAGGAAAGCATGCTTACCTGTTAATATCAAATTGCATATCTGATACTTTGTGCGCCATGTTTAGTTAGCTTATTATTTTTCCTATCTACGGTTTGATGAACTGTTCAAATTGATACTTTATTTGTTAATTATTTCGCATCGCATATTTAAACTGGGACAACAGACGTATTCCGGGAGATCCCCCAGCACTACATATTTATTTTGGGACTACGGACGTATTCTGGGAGATTCCCATATACCACATATTTAAATTGGGACTACGGGCGTATTTTGCGAGATCCCCCATCACTGCATATTTATTTTGGGACTACGGACGTATTTCGGGAGACCCCCCTGTACTGCATAATCATTTGGAACAACGCGACGGTATCCCGGGATATTCCACATTGTGATACATTGTCCTGAGCCGAGGGCTCTTTTTATAGTTATGTTTTTAGAATATTTTCTTTAGCTGTTTACTGTAGAAATTACTTATCTTTCGTACTATTTTAAATTTATTTATATATAAATCTAGTAGAGCCTTAACCTGACCTCGTCGCTACTTGACTGGGGTTAGGCTTGGCACTCAATGGGTACCAAATATGGTATACTCATGCCCTTTCCTGCACATGTTTTTCGTGTGCAGATCCAGGTACGAGTTATCAGTCGCGCGGCTAGTTGTTGCAGTTGTTACCAGGAGACCTCAAGGTATTTCTGCCACGTCCGCAGAATCCTCCGGGTCACCTTCGTGTTTTGTTTACAGCTACAATAGTATAGAAACTTGTGACTATATTGTGACAATCCGGGTATTTGGGGTTTGATAGCATCCTAGGAAGCTCAAATCTATTCAAGGACGAGAATGAAGCTTTGGAATCTCAAAGAGGGCCTTTAACAAGATGTCAAACTAAAGTGTTTCCAAACAAGGTCATTAGACATCAAGTGCAAGTAAAGAAGTTGTTAATTGGGATGAAAGAGAGCAAGGATAAAGGATAATTGGCTAGATATTACAATTTTTTATGGCCCAAGTTTATGTCCAAGAAGAGGAGGATTGGATCCCAAGAGACATGCTTTGAAGAAGGTCCTAGTCCGTCAACTTTTGAACCAATTTGGCACCTAAAATGTGTCCAAAATTGCAGCCCATGAAGTCCTACATAAAGACACGTTTTCATAGCATAAAAAGGACTTACTTGATGTCCAAGAAGCGTACAATAGTCGTGCTAGATGTTGAGTGCAAGTTTGTGCCAAGTTGCCTGCGAATTTCCTTCAAAATTTCCAAGATTTTCAAGATGCTATCCAAGATTGGTTTGGGACTTATTTACATATATTATGGGACTATATTTATTGCTTTCCTAGTTAGTTAAGGTTATGTTTTCCTTTTACTAAGATTTTTGGAGTTACTTTCCAAGAATGACTTGGTTTTTGCTTCCTAGTTATTTTTCTTTTCCTATGGTAGTTGGACTTGTTGTCCAAAGTAGTTTAGGACTTTATTTCTTTAATTTTTAGGTAGAATTTCGTGGCCCCCTCCCTATATAAAGGGGTATCTTCTTTGCTTATAGATTATTATAGACAATATCAATAAAAATTGTGAGATTTTTCTTGCACTCTTTTGTGTGACTACTCTTGGATTTATTCTTCAACCTTCAAGACTCAACTTAAGGTGGTAAGATTAAACCCTTTTCGAAATCTTAGATCACTTCTAGGTATCCAAGAAAGGTGATAAGTTTAGGCTTATTGTTGTTCTTGTTATTCTAAAGGGTCGGGTTTCACAATCTATCTCTTATTTTTAAGTCTCTACCAAAGGCGATTAGTTCTTCATTAGCTAATTGTTGTTGTTAGGATTCAACTTCAAGAATAGACTTCTTGAATTCAAGAAACTCTTTCTTGAATTCAATCTATCTTTAATTTTGCGTCTTTTCTTTTGTTTCTTTATTTTCTTTTAGATTACACACGTTTCTTGATTTTCTTTAGTAATTCTTGGACCCGTATCGTGTTGTTATCATGGGGAATCAGAGCATTGATTAATCAAGATTTCAATCTTGATAATCTTGGAAGGTTCTAGAGCAAAAAAAAACCAAAAAAAGAAAGATAAAAAGGAAAGAAAATCAGCCTAAAAAGTGTTATTTCTCATTATTATTTTTAGAATTCAAGTATTGTTGGTTTCCAAGTCAAGAAAGAAAACAAGAAGAGGGTATCCTAGTTCTTGAAGATTAAGGTGGCTTCTTTCCTTATTCTAGTGGGTTTTGGGTTTCCTAAATTCATTTTTTTTTCTTACTAACCAATTCCTATTCTTCCTAGGTTTGGTCCTCCACTTTCCTTTTCTTTTTCTAACTCCTTATTCTTATCACTATGGGTTGTGACTTGATAGGTTTATTAATAAATCTAAAGATTAACGATCAAGAGTTGCTTTGAGTGGAAAATGGCAAGAGAGGTGAGAGTATTAGAAGGAAAAAAGCCAAATTTGAGAGATACATAATTCTTCTAATCTTTGTTCTAGATGTTTCAAACGGGTACTTTTAGTGAAAGGAGGCGAGTTGTGACTCAACAACTTGAAAAGTAGAACTTACAATATAACGAATGGAAGGAAGACAATGGTAAAGTTATTTTTCAAACAAGAGCCAAAGTGATGTCTGCGATTTTGTCACGACCCAAAACCTATGGGTTGTGATGGCGCCGGACACCACTGCCAGGCAAGCCAACCCCTTAATCAGTTAAAATACCTTCATGTTTAACAATATTGAAATCGTTGCCTTTATTGCATTTCATAATCAAATAAATAAATTGCTGTAAATTAAACACGGCAAGAAATCTATTTAATTCCATAAAATAAGACTCGACACATCCCCAGAACCCGGTGACACAAGTACATGAGCACTTTCTAAGAATTTATACAACTATACAACTCTTGTCTGAGAAATAAATGGGACAAAGGCAATAGATATAGAATGTAAGTACACAGAAGGGAGACTCCGGCAGCTGTGGAACGCTTCTGGATGAATGCAGCCCGTATAAGTCTTCCAAGCCAATCACTGTACTATAAAGGTACCTGTGCAACAAAATGCACAGAAAGTCTAGTATGAGTACATATACATATATGTACCCAGTGAGTATCCCGTCTAATCTCGAAGAAGTAGTGACGAGAAGTCGACTCGATACTCACTAAGGTCCAACAGTAATAAAGTAAGCAGGATGTAAGGAAAACTGTAGGCAAGTAAACAAATAATCATGTACATCAATATCCAGCATCAAATAACAATCTCAAATCAAACAAGTTAGGTATCCGCCGTGGCGTACGGCCCGATCCCACCCTGGTAGTCTTAATCTTGTCGTGGCGTACGGCCTGATCCCACCCTGGTAGTCTCAATCTCGTCGTGGCGTACGGCCTGATCCCACCATGGTAGTCTCAATCTCGCTATGGCGTACGGCCCGATCCCACCCTGGTAGTCTCAATCTCGTCGTGGCGTACGGCCCGATCCCACCCTGGTAGTCTCAATCTCGCCGTGGCGTACGGCCCGATCCCATAATATAATCAATCATCATTCTGCCGTGGCGTACGACCCGATCCCATAATATAATCAATCATCAATCTGTCGTGGCGTATGGCCCGATCCCATAATATAATCAATCATCACTCTGTCGTGGTGTACGGCCCGATCCCATAATATAATCAATCATCATTCTGTCGTGGCGTACGACCTGATCCCATCCCGTGATTCTCTTATCATTCTTATTTCAAGCCAAGTATCACAACGTCAAAGACAACAGTACCAATCACACAAGTATACAAGTCATATATATGCTATAACAGGGAAAAACAATGAACATGTTGTGTTAACCAATTATACCAACATGTCCCAAAATATGATATGAACTCGCTCGAGGACTCAAATCACATCAAACAATGCCGAAATCTCGTATCGCACTAAAATTCAAACTTTATGAACTTTGAAATTTTAACTTCTACATCCGATGACGAAACCTATCAAATCACGTCCGATTGACCCCAAATTTTGCACACAAGTCATATTCGACATTACGGACCTACTCCAACTTTCGAAATTGGAATCCGACCCCGATATCAAAAAGTCAAACTCTCGGTCAAACTTCTCAAAAAAATTCAAATTTCTATCTTTAGCCAAATGACTTCAAAATGATCTCCGAACATCCGGATTCACTTCCAATCGCGCTCTCAACTCCAAAATCACTATACAGATCTATTCCCAAACTCGAAATCCCAAACGGACATCAATATCATTGAAATGCGCTTCAAGCCAAACTTAGGAAATTTCTTCAAAAATGCTGACTTCCACAATATACACCGAAACGCTCTCGGGTTCTCCAAATCCTGATCCGGACATATTCCCATGACTGAAATCATCATACGAACCTGCTGGAACCTTCAGATCCTGATTCCGAGGTCGTTTACTCAAAATTCTAGTCTTACTCAATTTCTTCAACTTAAGGCTTCCGAAATGAAAATTTTCCTTTCAATTCAACTCCGAAAAATCTTTTTGTTGTTTTTCTTTTATTTTTTGTTTGACTTAAGTCCTTCAAGAAACCCGTCGAGAGGTGTCCATCGTCGGGCCAAGTCGAAGTTAATTTAACAAACCAAAATACCAATCAAATATATACAAATATACAACAACAAACAAATCATCCCCCACCCCACACTTAAGAACTTGGCATGACCCCATGTTAAATAAATTAAAGCAGGGTGAGGTAAGGGGACTTCCCTAGTGCTCAATTTTGATCAAAGACAGTGTCAGGATCGAGGTGGCACGCTCGTCCTAGCGCCCGTAGCCAGCCCATTATCATCTTCTCCGACTTAGCACTTTGAGTAGCCAGAGTATCAACTCTAGTACCCAGGTCAGTGATCGAAGTGCACAGCCCAGCCATGTCCTGCTCCAAGGCCTGTCAGAAGGGTACTCTGACGGGCCTGAGATGGGCCTACCTCATCAGCAATCTGCACATGTGGGGCGGATTCATGCATAGACCCCTCATCACCATCATCATCATCATCATCATCATCCGCTTCATCCAAGGGATCATCTTGCTCAGCTCCAAGTGCCACTGGGTCTTTCCCAATGGGGACTTTGCTTGCCCTGAATGCGGATTTCTTGGGCACTATCCCATCCATGATGGGGTTCTCAGGAACTTTTGCCGCTCTGCACAGCCTGGTGACCAGAGAAGGAAAGTAGAAACCATACTTCTTCTTAGTTGAGCGGATGAACATTTCGTCCTGGATAAGCCGGGCCACGTCAAAATCGTGTCCATTCATGAAACACCATATCGTCGCTGCCCTCAGCCCATTAATATCAGTAGTGTTGCTTGATGGCAGCAGACGACTGTTGATGATGTTCAGCCAATACTTTGCCTCCCAAGTGAAAGAAGCTGAGTTTAGGGTGATTCTAGGAGTAACCCATATTAAATCCTTGTCAGGCACACAGATAGTTCGGACGAAGAGGTTCCAAGTGACAGGCTTTTTCTGATATGTCTGGTAATGACCTTCATCCCCGTCGAAGGCGGGCAACCTGTACACTCGTCGAATGGCCTCAGGTGAAGCATTCACCCTGGTGTTACACACAGTGACAACCCAATTTTCATGCTCCGAGCAATCGACATAGAATTCTCTAACCAACATCAGATTGCCTTCCTCTGGCTCATCGAAAAATATTTCGAGCTGACGCCTTCTCAATTCATGGTATATGTTCAGGCATTCAACCCGAAGAGCTGCCCTGTCAATGGCCTGTTCGGGAACCGTCTTCTTAGACGCCTTCACACTAAACCTTTCTTGAGCATGTCTTGACACAAAGCGACTACTATCAAATTGGCTCGAGCTAGCCTATTCCGAGCTCTCGAAGAACCTCGTGGCCCACTAGCTGAGGAGCCAGTGGCACATCTCTTTCTTGATGGATTCATAATACCTGACAAAACAAGGGCCACTATTAGTAAGGGTGTTAATTGTGTGAACTCAGGGCGGTTACTCATACTTTACCTGCACCATGGTCACATTAGCATTTAAAGTTGATTGGGTCAATTCAACAAACTCCTAGTGTGAACGGGTCTACACTTAAGCCCAACTAACCCCATGGAGGTATAAATCCTCCAATTCACACACCGAGGATTTCAGATAAACCAAATTTTGCTCACCTTCATAAAGACATTCTTGTGCCACAGAAAATGCACCATAAGCTTTCCCGTAGTGTACTACTCTATTAATCGAGCTCATTCAGTCTAGGATCAAGAAAGACTTTATTTGGTTGTAATGTAGGATGCGGGACGGGTAGGATACATTTAGATATAGGAGTGTCTACACCTCCCTAAGCACTTTAATACATTTTTCACATTTAAACCCATACTTTTGTCAAACCACCATTTCACCTTTACATCAATGTGTTATGCCCCTTACTTCTTTAAGCACACTTTTCTCAAAAGCCACCACCATCAAAGACTTAATTCTTTAAACAATACAACTCGTTCTCTTTATTTTTATTTTTCAATTCCGGTGGCTTTTAGTTATTCATTGTCACACCGTGCACCTTTATCCGTATTTCCTCAGTTCCACACAAAAGCCCAAACAACTACCCCACACTTTAGCTTTTACATATTCGTCACAATTCAAGTGCTTATAAGAGGTGATAGGGGTCAAATCGATGGAGAATTCAAAATTTGGGTAGGGCTTGTAATGTGGTTGTCAAAGAAAATAGGATTACAGGCTCAAAGGGGTTAACTATGGTATATACAATCAGGTAGATAAAACATGCATAGATAGGGTTCAACAAAGAAATGCCTATATCACTTCCTAGACCAATTAAGGCTACCATTTCCCTTCGTAAACACACAGGGAAAGTTCTAGGCATTGAATGTTAGCACAGAATACACAAAGCCTCACTCACACATGGCATATGACTCAGTTCAGTTTGGATCATCAGACACTCTACTCAAGGACTTACCTCCTGAATTTCAACTCTGACCATACACACAAGTTACAATACCCGAAATGGAGTTGTTCATGACTCCCAACTGCTGAACGACGCGCTGGATCTTAAAACGACCGGTCGGGTCGTTACAGATTTTCACCCTGATAACTCAATTAGCACTTAGATGGTTGAAAAATTGAACTTGCCTTGTGTTGAGCATATTGAACCCTACATGTTGAGAGGAGTAAAGGTGGATAAATGTCACGACCCAAAATCTAACCATGGTCGTGATGGCGCCTATCGTGTTACAAGGCAAGCCTACTTCCCAAAATATTATTACTAAATCGATTATAAGAATTTAATAAAACATTTTCAACTCTTAAATTTCTCATAAACTAAATCAACTTTAAATATAATATAGAAAATACGGATACGAGCCCGAACATCGGGGTGTCACTAAGTCACGAGCGTCTAAAACTATGAACTAAGATGTAGTAATTCTAAAAGAATAAATGATAAAAGGAGTAACAAGGTCCTACGGACGCTAGCAGCTACCTTGCAGTCTCCAAAGATAGCCGGCCTGAACTCAACAATCGTCGCGCTCTAACTCACCTGGATCTTCACATAAAGTGCAGGGTGTAGAATGAGTACAACCGACTTAGTAGTAAGAGAAATAACTAAGGAACTGAGCAGTAGTGACGAGCTAAGCAAAACAGTCCGATTATTTATTTTCACAATTTAAAAATAATAAGAATAAACAAGTAAATTCCATAACTCGGTAAATGCCACAAAGAAATTTAACAGATAAATGCAGCAACAACAAAAGTAAATGCAACCTCACAACAATATCACTACATCACTCATCACTCGCACTCAGCACTCAACACTCAACACTCAATACACTCAACACTCTGCGCTCACTGGGGGTGTGTACAGACTCCGGAGGGGCTCCCAAAGCCCAAGCTCTAAGCACGGACAACTCACGTGCTATCATATCAATACCTGGATCCGCACGGTCAACTCACGTGCTACACGGATAACTCACGCACTATGGTATAAATACTTGGACCCGCACGGTCGACTCACATGCTACGCAGACAACTCACGCGCTATGGTATTAATATCCTCACAATCAGGCCATCGCATCAATGCCTGGATCCACACGTTCAACTCACGTGCTACGCGGATAACTCACGCACTATGGTATCAATACCTGGACCCGCACTATCAACTCACGTGCTATGCGGATAACTCACACGCTATGGTATTAATATCCTCACAATCAGGCCATCGGTCTCACTCAATCATGTACCTCACTAGCCTCACCATCATCAACAAATAAGGGGACACAACCACATCAAGAATCACAACATATTAGCAATTAATAGAGACTGAGGTAAACATGTACAATAATTTCTATGACTGAGTATAATTAATGTGAGCAGGAATAAAGCCTAAGCCACTATCTCTAACATGAAGGCAAACAAGTTCAACAACAAGTAACAACGTAAACACAGATGATGGCCATGAGGCCTCACAGGATGGACCAAGTCTCCATCCCTGGAGGTATACACCCACATGCCCATCACCTAGCGTGGGTATCACCTCCAAATAGTCACATGATATAAAATTCTTCGGGTTTATACCCTCAAAGCCAGAGTTAAAACTGTTACTTACCTCACTAACGACAAGTTCATCAACCTTGCAAAGTCTAGAATGCCAATCAAAAACAATCTCAATGGCCTCAATCTATGCAAAATATTAGTTAACAAGGTTAATTATGCTAATCGGGTCAAATCTCAATATCCTTAACTTTCAAGCTTAGAGTTGAATCTTAATGTTCCACATATCAAATACCATATATATTTTTAAAGGTAAAAAAATATTTCAATATTTCATGCACATATCCAGTATACCAATATTCATGTCCCGAAATAATAATCATCATCATAGAATATAAATCGGAAACAACACAATGGCGTATAAATCCAACAATGTCCAGAACCTTGAAAACATAATTGTTGGCTCACGTTAAAATCAGCAACTACTATATACATAATCTAATACTACGTTTCATTGTCGTTACCAAATCACTGAAGCTAATCATTATGACTCCTAGGGAAAGGGTCAAAATTGTGTAGTAGCAATCATAATTTTTCTAAACAAATGCACGATCAAACCTATCCTTTAATTGCTTAATCTTTAATATGGTATAATGATAACTATAATTTTCCATATGAAAATACACCACTGTATCGGATGGGAGTAGATATATCATCAGATTATCCAAATTCCTTCTACGAAAGATTGCATTCATTGAACAATTTATAATTCAAATAGTACTTGTCTTTTCAATATGAATAACTAAGCATTATCAATCATTAGGTCATTAATTCCATAATTAATCTTACCAAAAATATCACAACAATAGGTATTCAAAGTATAGGTTACTGAACCAAAGTAATCTCATTACCTGGAGCTCTAAAACACACGCTGCTAGCTTCCAATACAGCCAACGAATTCTTGAAAGAAAATCCTCTACTTCTATTGAAATTTCCTTGTTAACAGTTATAAGCCCTAGTATACCTAATGTTTGCTAAAAAATCTCTCGTGGGGGTGTTCAAAAGGTAGGCTTGACCCACATATATACCTTTTAAATATTAAATTAAAGTTACTTACTTTTAATTCTTAATTTGTACTAATATGTAACTAGCCCACTAATAACTTATTTGATACACTATTTTACTACCTTAGTATCTGATTCAACAACTAAAAATAAAGTTAATTCGAATCCCATATTTAATAAGTATATATAAATAAAAAAATCGGGTTATTACAATAAAAGAGTGTTATTACTATTCTCTATTGGAAGGTATAAGGATGCAATCTGGTGTGATGTGATTCCCGTGAATAATTATCATATCTTGTTGGGAAAGTCATGGTATGTTTACAGAAGAGCTTCATATAACATGGAGAAAAATGGATACTCTTTTGAGGTTAATGGGAAGAAAATTATTCTTGGACCTTTGACTCCCTCACAAATTTGGGAAGATGAAATAACCGTTACAGAGAAAATGGAAAAATATGAGAGAGAAAAGAATGAGAGAAGTAAGGATGTTGACATCCCAAGAGAGGAAAAATGAGAGGTTGTGTTGAGTGAAGAGAGTGGGATGTCATGGGGGAAAAAGAGTAAGCTTGAGAGGAAAGAAAAGAGAGACGACCATGAGATAGAAAAAAGCCGTGAGGTAGAGAAACAAGAGGGTTTGAGTGAAGCAAAAGAAGAAAACAGTGGTGAGAGAAGAGGATAAGGGTGAGAAGAAAGTTGGTTCTGTGATAAAAGAGAGTGTATGCAAGAAAAATATTTCTTTACTTTCTAACCCACTAAATCTTTCTTGTTTTACTTCCTGTGATTTTGTGCAACCATATGTGGAAAGACCTTTTGAGAGGGGAGGTGAGGCACAAGAAATGTTTGCAAAGGATCCAATTGGATTCCAACATAAATTTAGCGAAATCAATTCTTGTTGGATGGTGGATAATAAAAGCTTGGTTAATTTCTTTGTTGTTGAACCTTTTGACTATTTTGATCCTTATTTACAGGTTTACAACATGGAGTTCCCTAAAGGCATTGCTAAGTTAGAGTCATTGCATAAAAGAATAAAAGGTCATGTTGTTCCATTAATAATTAAGTCCAAGTATGTTGTTCCATTAGAACACCTAAAGGGTCGGGTTTCACAATCTATCTCTTATTTTTAAGTCTCTACCAAAGGCGATTATGTTGTTGTTAGGATTCAACTTCAAGAAACTCTTTCTTGAATTCAAGAAACTCTTTCTTGAATTCAATCTATCTTTAATTTTGCTTCTTTTTTTGTTTCTTGATTTTCTTTTAGCTTCCGCATGTTTCTTGATTTTCTTTAGTAATTTTTGGACCTATATCGTGTTGTTATCATGGTTTATATTTGTACATGCCGAGCGGCATCGTTATGATTATTTAGCTTTTACCTTTTGTCTTTATTTATTGTATTTTTAATTAAGTTTTATCCGCAATTTGGGATTACCTAGTCGTAGAGACTAGGTGCCGTCACGATACCTTTCGAAGGGTAAATCGGGCCGTGACAGAGATCATGAAAGATATAGAAGATACGATGCGAGGAAGGTAACAACGTACGAGATACTCAAGGGCAGGGGATCGTGAATAGTCCATACTTTGGATAGAAGGTTAGAGGTGTTGGGATTCAGTATCCAGGAATGATAGCGGCAGCGTCAGTGGCGTACCTTCCAGCCTATGGTTTCTAAGTACCAAGAGATTTAGCCAAAAGATCAAGTAACGAGAAGTTAGAGACGGTGTGATGTCGCACTTGATGTCCCAAAGTAACATAAGGAAATCTATGGTGAAAATGAGTTGAAGGAAGGTTGCGAGTAGTATAAACAGGTACGTATAGGTCGCAAGCTAAAATATGGTAGCGCGGCAAGATTTTAGGAAGACTGGAGTAAGGATAGGAAAAGGCAAGTGAGAAGGTGACGAGAATGGATAAGTCCTCGGGATTAAGCACATGAAAACAAGAAGAGCTGATGGTTTCTCTAAGTTATACAAAGTTCAGTATAGCCTGAATGAACTCGAAGGAGTCTAAGACTAATAGCATTTAGAAGAAATGGAATATTTCCCTGATAGTGGAATGAGGGTGTAATTGTGATAGATAAAGGATGACGTTTGGGCCTTCGATTGAGTAGTGACTTGAAGATGATCTCATGAATTGTACGGGATTAAAATACTCACGTAAGTGAATCACATTGGGATGCTATAAAATACAGTTATTGAAGAACATTATCGCCGCTAAGTGGATCAGGAAAGTCACATCGAATATTCCTCGATGGAAAGTAAGCCCTTAGTGGCAAGTAATTACATAAGAAGTTCAAGTTATCAGTGGTATATTGTAGATCAATATTGAGGTGAATCAACAATGGATGGACAAAAGCCACAAAGTATGAGATGAGATTAGGTCGTCATTCTTAAGATGAGCAGTAACGTGGAAGCATTATAGGACTTAGATTTATACATATGGGATAAGCAATGAAAGTAAGATGGAATTTGGTAGCAGACCTTAACAACAATAAATCAAAGTAGGAGTTATGGTAGTAAATTCATACGGATGGATAAATGGACCTATGAGATAAGATATAGCCATATTCACGAGTTTTACAAAGTACCGAGCGAAGAACTTCAGTACACCTATAGATACCCAGAGAGGCATCCTATTAATCCTTATATATGTTTACAAAGTAAGGCCTAGAGATTAGCTAAAAGCTGGAGGAAAAAGGAGAGAAAAGTTGCATAGGCACACTTACAAGGTCAGTATCGTAGGGGCTGCATGATAGAAGGTAGAAATAGTTACGAGATTGGAAGGAATTCGATCAAGTCATGGTATGGGAAAGAGGCCCCAAAGGGGGAATGCCAGCCTTTGGATTTATTCACAAAACAACTGCCTAAATGGTATTAAGGTATTCACAAGAGCTATAAGTTATGAAAATGATAAGAGCATCAGTCAACACTCGAGGACGAGTGTTCCAGAGGGGGGAATGATATTACGCCCCGTAATATTACCTCGATATTACGCTTAGCAATATTAAATTACGACGATGTTGCACCCTGTAGTATTGTACGTTGAATTTGTCGTAAGGTAATTGACATCCGTCCAAGGAAAAGATTATTGGAGATTGTAAGGATGATGTTATTTCAAACAAGTAATGAGTAAATCTGTGAAGGTGAGAGGGGGAACAAGTTAAAAAAAAAAAATTCGTCCAAGTTTGGCATGTTGGGATAAAATACGGGCCGAGCATTAATACCCGATATTTATGGACTAATATCCAACAAGGTAACATATGACCACGATAGTATAATGTATAAGGTGTATTAGTATTTCAAGTAAATTGAGATAATTCTTAATTATATGAGTAATTAGTTAATTATTGGGTAATTGGATATTACCTAATTAATTAGGGGTGTATATGATAAGGACTAAGAGGTGATGTAGCAGCACCCCACTCAAATTAAGTGACTAACAAATTTGGTTAAAAGATGGCATCATGAGTGATTACGTGTAAGTGATTTGCACATTCTTGTTTCTTATTCATCATTGCTAAAGTTCAACTTACAATGAGATGCCACCAAATATCTAGGAGTATGACTATATTTCAGCAAAGAGAGTTTCTTACTTTTATTCATCAAAACCGCATCCACATCAGTTTACCATTTTAGTTCGAAGTATACCAGTTTCATCAGGAAGAAGCTACAGTGAAACAGTTGAAAGTTTCTTCATGGAGTACTATCCTACAACATATCTTTCACCCTGGGTTGTCCGGCGAGCAACAAACTACAAGGTCTCATTGCGATACATCAATCTAACAAGCTTTCCAACGTGAATCTTGCAACCAAAAGGAATCCAACGAGAATTATTAAAATCATAGCAACGTAAAATTTTGTGGTTCTAAAGGAGTAAAGTGCAATCTTTTCTGAGAATATCATACGGATTTTCCCTACTCCAGGTATGTTAAAACTATCTTTTTCTTTTTGACATGATCCAAATAATACAAATGAAACGAGCAAAATACGCAACTTTCATAAATGACTCTATTCATAGAAATACTTGGGACGCTGCGTTTCATGCCCGCAGATTCCGATAGACAGATCGAGAGCCTTCCAAGTAGGCTATCAGCTCAGCGGAAGATGTTGGTGCGCTCCATTTGCTTCGGAGTTGCTTGTTTGGTTAGTATGATTTAGACATGTATTATTTAGTATGGCGGGACTCTGTCCCGGCCTTTATGAAAACTATGTATTCTTAGAGGCTTGTAGACAGATGTCATGAACGTAAAAGAATGTATGGCCTTGTCGGCTTATGTTCAGTATACGAGTGGTAATTTTGGTCTTATAGGCCCGTATGTCTTATGTATAAGTTGGTATCACATGTTGTATTCTACTTATCTCACGGCAGACTTCCGGCTCAGTTATCTATGATAAGTATGACATGAAAAGATATGTTATGTTGGTACTCGGTTGAATAAGGTACCAGGTGCCCATTGCGGCCCATAGGCTTGGGTCGTGACAGTTAGTAATGCAAGCATTAGTTATGCAAATATTATTTCTTATCTACTGTTTGGTGTGGTGTATTAAATTTATAATGCATTGCATAATTTTTAAGAAAAATAGTTGCTTACAAAAATGCCCTCCATATTCTCTAGCTTTAATGAACTTTAAGGACAATTTTATCTTTAATCATGCTAATTATCATGGGCGGCTTTCAAGCCATGCCCCATGACCCCTTGGACACGCCCCGTAGCGTCCTGGCAAGCTTCCCAACCCTAGCTCCACGGACGGCCATGTGGTCTTGGCCACGCCAAGTGACAAGCGCGCATGTGCCTCTGTTGCCCCACCGATATCCCTCGCTAGCTCCCAGCGGCTAGCAGTTGCCAACAGTGCCGCGCGCGTAGATCGTGATGTCTGAAACGAAGTTGCTGACAACGGACTTGTTTCTACCTTGTAGAAAACTAAGTCTTTTTCATTGTAAATATAGTTATTCCATGTACCTTTATTATGATCATCTAGCTTAGTTAGGTCAAGTATTGTAACTTTGGTATTTTTTTAGCATTATTAGGGGGATCAAGCAATCAAAAATTTTCAGGCAAGCAATTCTTTGTAATGGTGTCTCTCCCCCTCGACACGGCGCTGCCTCCTTTTGTAATAGCTTTCATTAATGCAATCAAGTTTTTATTCAATTCTCATTAATGTTCTCTCAATTGTTCTTGACATTGTTTTCCCATACGACACTGACAATCTCGTCTAGCGTACGGAGGGGACCTCACTTGGCAAACAACAACTGCACTGACATCAGTTGCTTAGCCTTACGTCACCCTTGCAAGGAATCTCAGGAAGAAGCCGCGTAACAGTTGGTATCATAGCCTAGGCTCGACATCAGATGAGGGAACGCATTGATATTACCACCATTTCTGACCATGGTGAATCATGGGGATCGCATTGCGGCCCTTGAAGAGACGGTTGATGTATTACGACCCATCGTGGATACAGTGCCGGAACTAAAGATCATCCTAGTGCAAAGGTTGGACGACCTGGACCGCAGAGTGATCCAGGCCGAAGTTGACACAGAAAATATCAGTTGCGACTCTGAAGGAGACAGGCAAACGGCAGTACTGAGGCAACCAAAATTTTTGGTAAATTCGAGGGCCTCCAACAGGAGTGCGCCGTGGATTTAGCCTACAGGGCACAAGAGGCAGATAGGGTGACTGCCATGCAGCAAACTATAGACGACTTGACATGCCAGCTCAATGTTGTCAATGCTACTCTACAAGGCTTGCGTCAAGGAGGTGGAAATCAAATTGGGGGTGCTGTGAACCTCGCCCCATGGCACAAAAACTAAAAATTCCTGAGCCAAAACCATATAGTGGAGCTAGGAATGCTAAAGAAGTGGAAAATTTCATCTTCGACATCGAATAGTACTTCGATGCCGTGGGAGGCCTAGAAGAAGCCAAGAAGGTAGCAATTGCTGCCATGTATCTTTAGGGTGATACTAAACTCTGGTGGCGGGTGAAGTACGAAGCCATCAGGGCCGGTGAAGATGCTCTGGAGACATGGGCGGAATTGAAGGCAGCCGTGCGCCTTCAAATCTTCCCCGAAAATGTTGAGTACAATACAAGGAGAAAGCTAGGGAAGCTCCGCCAGACCAAATTAGTGTGGGACTACGTGCGAGAATTCTCCGCACTCATGCTGAACATCCACAACATGGGGGACAAAGATAAGCTCTCACATTCCTGGAAGGGTTGAAACCTTATGCCCGCATGGAGCTGTAAAGACAAAGGGTAGATACCCTACCCAAGGCAATCCAAGCAGCGGAATGTCTTGGGGACTATCAAATGGAAACTCGGAAGGATAGGCCCAACCGCCTATCCGAGCGGGATACAAAGGAAGCCAGCCTAACAATGGTGGCCCTAACAGAAGTGGGGGAGATCGGAGTGCAGCCAAATCTAAGGCTCCCTCCTCAGGCAGCAACAGTGCAGCGTCAAACAACAATGATCGGGGGAGAAAGCCCCCCTCAGAATGTCGTCATTGCGGCGGGCCACATTGGAATAATGAATGCCCATATGCACAGATGAACGCCTATCAAGCTTATGATAATGGGACGGATGACGAAGCAGATAATGAGGAGCAGACTGAACCAGTCGGTGCCTTCAATGCAATTATTGGTTCTATTTCTAAGGCATTAGCGGGAACCTGTGCTGGTATCCGTAGGAAAAAGGACCACCGCCCAATCACCAAAAAAGGGAAAAAGAAGATGAATAAAGGGACTCCTCCTAAACAAGAGAGGACCTTGATATTCGTTGAACTGAAGGTAAATGGAAAGCCCACTCGGGCGATGATAGATACAGGTGCTACTCACAACTACTTGGCCTCACTCAGGTGGAGCACCTTGGTATAATTGTAGGAAAGGGCAGAGGTCATGTCAAGGCTATCAACTCACCTCCTCAACCAGTGGGTGGAATAGCCAAAGAAGTACCAGTGAAGATGGGTCCTTATGAAGGAAAGTTCAACTTGCGTGTGGTGATCATAGATGACTTCGAGTTGATAGTTGGGATGGAATTCTTGAGGCAAACCAACACCATTCCCGTACCGTATGCGGACATGCTTCTGATGATGGAGTAAACGGGGCCAAGCCCTGCATTATTCCTCGCATGCCCATGAAGATGGCCGCTGAGAACATCTCGAACTTGCTTGAACCTACATTCCTGGCTACCCTATGCATTGAAGAGGTAGAACACTCATCGGGTTCCATTCCTATACCCGTAAAGGAACTACTACTAGAATTTGAAGACGTCATGCCACAGGAGATGCCAAAGCGACTTCCTCCTAGGCGCACTATGGACCATGAGATTGAGTTTGTGCCGGGTGCGAAGCCACTTGCCCGGGCGCCTTATAGAATGTCACAACCCGAACTCACCGAGCTCCGGAGACAATTGACGGAGATGCTAGACACAGGGATCATTGTACCCTCAAAGTCCCCATATGGGTCCCCTGTGCTTTTCCAAAAGAAACATGATGGTAGTTTGTGACCCTGTGTGGATTATCGGGCTCTAAATAAAATCACTGTGAAGAACAAGTATCCTATTCTGCTCATGGCAGACTTGTTCGATAGATTAGGGAGTGCAATGGTGTTCACGAAAATTGACCTGAAGACAGGGTATTGGCAAGTCCGGATTGCTGAGGGCGATGAACACAAGACGACCCGTGTGACAAGATATGGGTCGTTCGACTTCCTAGTTATGCCGTTCGGCTTGACTAATGCTCCAGCACATTTTTCACCCTGATGAACCAAGTCTTTCAAGAGTATATTGACTAATTCGTGGTGGTCTACTTGGATGACATTGTGGTTTATTTCCAAACACTGGAAGAACACCTGGAGCACTTGCGGAAGGTCCTAGCCCGATTGCGGGAGCATGAATTATACGCAAAGTTATCCAAGTGCTCCTTTGCTAAAAAACAGATCGACTTCCTCAGACATGTCATTAAGGAAGGGCAGATCAAGATGGACCAGTAAAAGATCCAAGCCATCACAGATTGGCCGCCACCCATGGATATCCACGCCTTGAGGGTGTTCCTTGGCATATGTAATTTCTATCGGCGGTTTGTGAAGAATTACTCCCTTATTGCAGTGCCATTGACAGAATTCCTCAAGAAGGTCACACCTTGGAATTGGGGTCCTAGGCGAGCGGAGGCCTTCAACGCATCAAAAACGGTTATGTCTAGTAGCCCCGTATTTGCCCTTCCAGACTTGGACAAGCCATTTGAGGTACAGACGGATGCTTCCGACTATGGTCTTGGTAGGGTCTTACTACAAGATGGGCATCCCGTAGCATACGAGAGCCAGAAGCTGAAGGATGCAGAGCGGCGCTATGCCGCCCATGAGAAAGAACTACTGGTTGTCGTTCATTGCTTACGCCTTTGGAGGCATTATCTGCTGGGATCCCCGTTCGTGATCAAGACAGACAACACAGCTGTTAGTCATTTCATGACCCAGCCGAAGTTGAATGACCGACAGGCCCGGTGGCAGGAATTCCTAGCAGAATTTCACTTCAACTTAGAGTACCGAAGTGGGAAGACTAATCATGTTGTTGATGCGCCCAGTTGGAGGGCTGACCTAGCATTAGTGTGCCTACTTGCCACCCTAAGGGGCAGTGAAGTAGATACCACCATGAAAGACCAGATACATGATCTACTCATCAAGGATCCCACTACACAGTATTTGGTTGATCTAGTAGGACAGGGCAAAACTCGTCAGTTCTACATGGAGGATGGTTTCTTGAAGGTAAAAGGGAACCGACTTTATGTTCCTAAAGGAGGAGATATGAGAAGAACTCTCCTGGAGGAATGCCACGACACTCTATGGGTCGGCCATCCCGGCGAAAAACGCATCATGGCATTACGTCACCGTGCATATTGTTGGCCTCAAATGGCCGATGATGTCGCAGTCGTCGCTCAATATGTGAGGACTTGTCTAGTATGCCAGAAGGACAAGTCCGAACGCTTGACACAAGCGGGACTCTTGGAACCACTAGCTGTTCCAAAAAGACCTTGGAAAGCGTGTCTCTGGATTTCATCATCGGATTGCCTAAGGTCGGAGATCTCACAACTATCTTGGTTGTGGTGGATCGGTTATCTAAGTATGCCACCTTTATTGCAGCACCTCAATATATATCAGCAGAAGATACAACTCGACTCTTCTTCTCTCATGTCGTCAAATATTGGGGCATGCCCAAAGACATCGTTAGTGATCACGATTCACGCTTCACTAGCAACTTTTGGACCCAACTATTTAAGTGCCTCGGGTCAAAATTGAGTCATATCTCAAGTTTTCATCTGCAATCTGATGGCTAGACAGAGCGATTCAATGGTATGTTGGAGGAATATCTCCTCCACTTTGTTACCGGATCGCAGAAGAATTGGGTGAAGCTTCTGGATGCACCAAACATGTCAAAATCTCTAGTACAAACAAAAGCGCTTTTGAATTTGTTACCGGGCAGCAACCCCTACTCCCACACACCGTGAATGCACCAAACATGTCAAAGAATGAAAGCAAAATTTGGAGATAGTGCGGAGCTATCTTGTTGAAGCCCAAAACCGAATGAAGAGGCATGCTGATCAGAATCGTCGCTTTGTTGAATACCAATTAGGCGACAGAGTGATGGTCAAAATCCCAAAGCGGTACTTGTTTGCAGGGGTCCATGACCCTCGAATGTTGCAAAAATGTATTGGACTTTTGTCCATTGAAAGGCGCATTGAGAAAGTTGCATACTAGGTGGATACCCCACATTGATGGAAAATCTATCCCGTCTTCCATATCAGTCTACTGAAACCTTTTCGGGAAGACACGGAGGATCCTTCACGGATCCAACTCACAATACCCAGTATTCGAGGCCCCAATTCAACTGGAAAAAGGCGGGCTCAAGCTATTCTTGATGATCGGGTAATTCATGCCTCCAGGAAGGATCACCAAGAGTTCTTGGTAAAATGACAAGGGTGTGATGCAGAGGAGAATACTTGGGAGAGGGGAACAAACCTCAAAGCCTACAAGAGTCTAATTGAAGATTATTTTGCAAGTAAGGCGCTCAGGACGTCGCCAACTCAGGTGGGGGAGAATGTCATGAGCAACTTTCCAACCATGCCCCATGACCCCTTGGACACGCCCAGTGGCGTCCTGGCAGGCCTCCCAACGCCTAGCACCACGGACGGTCCCGTGGTCTTGGCCGCGCCAAGTGACAAGCGCATGTGCCTCTATAGCCCCACCGATATCCCACACTAGCGCCCAACCGCAAGCAACTGCCAACAACGCCGCGCGCGCAGATCGTGATGCCTGAGACAAAGTTGCTAACAACGGACTTGTTTCTACCTTGTAGAAAACTAAGTCCTTTTCATTGTAAATATAGAGTAGTTTTATTCCATGTACTTTCATTATGATACTCTAGCTTAGTTAGGTCAAGTCTTGTAACTTTGGTTTATTTTTTTTAAGCATTATTAGGGGGGATCAAGCGATCAAAAACTTTCTAGCAAGCAATTCTCTGTACTGTTGTCTCTCCCCCTCGACACCGCGCTGCCTCCTTTTGTAATAGCTTTCATTAATGCAATCAAGCTTTTATTCAATTCTCATTACTGTTCTCTCAATTGTTCTTGACATTGGTTTTCCCGTATGTCACTGACAATCTCGTCTAGCGTACGGAGGGGACCTCACTTGGCAGACAACAACTACACTGACATCAGTTGCTTAGCCTTACGTCGCCCTTCTAAGGAATCCCACGAAGGCGCCGCGTAACATAATGCATGCATTAAAGCCTTGGTATTACTAAAACAATGATTTTCTATGCATTACTTATGCATAGGATAATGCCAAGTACAATACACAAGTTGAAAAAAATGTCCCAAACAAGGTATTAGTAATGCATAGATCTAATGCTTGCATTATTTTTCCTAATACCTTCTACCAAACGACCCCGAAATGTACTCGTCGAGATTGGGTACACGCGCGTTTGCACTTACCATAAGACTAGTACCACTAAATATGTATCGAAATTTCCTTCTAACAAAAAATATGTATCGAAATTTCCTTGTAACAAAAATTATGTATCTGTTATAAAATAAAGACTGTAAAGTAAATAAACTAAAGGCAAGTATATAGAGAAACTTATATATTATTGAACTTTCAAACTGATGTACATAATGAACTGAAAACTCTTCTATTTATAGAAGAAAGGAAGCAGCTGCGAGGCTTTCTTCAGCTGCTTGTAAGTTGTCTGCATGAGCTGCTCGCAACCTGCCTGTTTAATATGAAGTTGCTGCAAATCATTTCATTGAGCTGCTTGCAACATGCCTGCATCAGCTGCTTGTAGATAAACTTCAACAGAGTACTAAATGGATAATCTTCTTCAGGAAGACTATCTATAGCAGAGTAATAAATGGACATCCACAAATAATAGTTTCATAACACTCCCCCTTGGATGTTCATTAAAGATAATGTGCCTCGTTAAAACCTTACTAGGAAAAACCCTGTGGGAAAAATCCTAATGAAGGAAAAAGAGTACACATATTTAGTAATACACATTTCCAGTTGCCTCATTAAAAACCTTACAAGAAAAACCTCGTGGGAAAAAACTTAGTAAGGGAAAAAGAGTGCAACGCGTATTTCACTCCCCCTGATGAAAATCTTGTTCCAAATATTTGAGTCTCCGAATTCCAATACTGCATAACATCTTCTCTAAAGTTGAAGCTGGAAAAGATTTAATGAACAAATCTACTGGATTGTCACTTGAACGAATTTGTTGCACATCAATGTCACCATTTTTCTGAAGATCGTTTGTGTAGAATAATTTTGGTGAAATGTGCTTCGTTCTATCTCCTTTTATAAATCCTCCCTTCACTTGGTCTATGCATGCAACATTATCTTTGTATAAAATTGTGGATCCTTTATCACATTCCAAATCATATTTTCCTTGAATAAAATGAATCACTGATCTCAACCATACGCATTTCCTACTTGCTTCATGAATAACTATTATCTCAGCATGATTTGAAGAAGTAGAAATAATAGATCGCTTTGTGGAGCGCCATGATATGACAGTACCTCCACATATAAATACGTACCCGGTTTGAGATCGAGCTTTATGGGGATCCGATAAATAGCCCGCATCTGCATAACCAATACGATTTGCACCATCTTTGTTAGCACTAACAAGATACATAAGTGCACCAATTGCACTAAGATAGAGTATTTCAGGACCAAGGAGTTTCTCATCCTTTTATGGAGGTCGGAACAGATCCTTATTCACTTCAAGTGATCGAACGATGTACTCAATGGGTGCGCTTTGTCCATGTAAAAGGGTTTTAAGGCCCTTTCTGTATAGGCATATTGATGGATAAAGATCCCGTCTGCTAAATGTTCAATTTGCAGACTAAGACAAAGTTTTGTGTTTTCAAGATCTTTCATCTCAAATTATTTCTTAAGATATTCAATTGCGTTTTGGAGCTCTTCTGGAGTTCCAACAAGATTTATGTCATCAACATAAACAACAAGTGTAACGAATTCTGATGACATTTTCATTATAAAAATACATGGACAAGTAACATCACTTACGTAACCTTCTTTCAGCAATTATTCACTTAGGCGATTATACCACACACGCCCAAATTGGTTTAAACCGTACAAATATCTTTGTCATATGATCGAGTACATTTCTCAAGACTTTGAACTGTATGCTTCAGGCATTTTAAATCCTTCAGGAATTTTCATATAGATTTAATCAAATGAGTCATATAGTTTATGACTTGTATTTAAATGACATCTTCAGGTGTCTGGACTATAGGTCCGATCCTCACAATTCTTTACAATATCGTGCACTATATTGTATCAAATATATGTCGACGATCATTTCGTATTGGTTCCGAAGTGACATAATTTGCTGAGATCTCATCACTTCCCTTATTTCAGGTACCTGAACTTCTTCTGGAGTTTCATGAAATGTTATGTCGTGGGCTCTTCTAGAGCTCATTTCCTCCTTATTATGGTCATTTTGATCATGTGCTCCTATCCTTTTCTAGGATTATTACCTTTGAAACCGATTGGTCTACCACGCTTCACGCGTACAGTAAACTCCATCCTCCAGGGACTTTAATTTTAATAGGAGCATTCGCAGCTGAAATATGATATTTAATTTTGGATCAACAAATACTTCTGGCATTTGACTTGAATTATCTTCTGAGTGAGGATGATAATTCAATTCATATAGCATATTTTCCAGCTGTTCATTCCATCCCCCAAATGTTAGAAAAACTAACATATATCTACAATCTTCTTTGGGAACATATCTTTGTGCATTGTGGTAGAGAAATTAATCATATACCATGCATCAAAAGATAATTAAATTATTTGGTTTCTGATCCTAAACCAATTGTGAGGGGAGGACTTATCATATATTGTTGGTATGATGCATACAAGTGCTGCTATATGCAATTTAGAAAATCTTAGACCAACCCATGGGGCTTTGTTCTCATAAGTGATAGTTTAGCCTTTAATAGGAGGTGTTCAACGCGAAACTAACTTGGATATAAACCAGCATCATCAAGATGAACTATCTTGATTTCATAATCTGAAAATTATGCTCTTAATTGATAAAAGCAATTTCAAATGCCAAACTGCAGGTTGACAATAAACTCACGTGTAACCATCTCATATATGCATCTATAAGTGGTTCACATGATAGGTGAATGAGCCCATATTCAACTTTTATATATTTTAAATTAGGAGTCTTAGTCCCAACTTTAGCTGGTATAATCAATTTATTATGAGAACAAGCAATATAGGAGAATTCTTGAAGAATCTTCTAGTTCTTCAGTATGTGCTTATCTGAATTCTCAAATAGCTCATTTAAAAATGGTAAATGAAAACTTCAGGTTTATCATGGCATACGCTATCTCTTAGTAAACTTCTGGTTTACTATGTCATAAACTTTTGCATTAGTAAACTTCTGATTTACTGTGACTACTTTTGTATCAGCGAATTCCTGATTTACTGTAGCTACTTTTGTCTCAGTAAAACTTCTGATTTACTGTGACTTCTTCTGCATTAGTAAACTTCTGGTTTAATGTGATACATGATATAATACAAATTGAAGAATAAGTCGGGTAACTTCTCACATACATATTGTTTTACCCCTATGATTGTGGCAACATGAAGATTTTCAATCTTTCAATTATTTGTAGTCTCAATATGATAGCCATTTGTATTAGTAAACTTCAAGTTTACTACAACATATGTTTTGACCATAATCATATAATATGAATGACATATTTGTATATAAGCTCTTCAAGAGCCTTCATTCATTATCCACAATCTAATATTTATCAGACACTACTGGTGTCATGTGTCTTCTTGACAAACAATTAGCTCTTCAGGAGTTATTGCTACATTTTGTACTATCAAATATTGCTCAGACACTTCTGGTATCATGAGAGAAAATCATAATCAAATAAACAATATAAATCTAATTCTAAATTTATAAATGACGAAAATAATTTTAATATTTCTACCACTAACTTTGTGACAAATATCTCCTTCAAGGAGAAATACAATTAACATCTGAAAATTTTGTATCAATGCGGCAACCACATAGTCATTGCATCTTTTAAGGAAAGATGCACGAGTTGCTATTTCCTTCAGGGAACTCAATAACTAACCATAATATATTAATGTGGTTGCAGTAGAAAGCATTCTACATGCATTTTCCTTAGAATGATACTTAATAAAAATTTCAAGATGTTTTACGTACAACAGGTACGTGTGGCAATGGTTTTTATGCCACAAAATAATATTTATATCCTCTGTTATTCTATCTCTTCAGGAGGTGAGTAGAGGTATTTCTTCATTCACTCCAGGGAATAAAAAGATGCTTAAAAAATAAGTTTGAATAGCTCATTATTTTGTTTAAGCACAGAAAGACACACTTTCATAATATTTTCTACTTCAGGAGGAAATTTCAATTGTGTTACTTCTTCAGGAGAAAATTTAAAATACGAAATATGGAGTATATATTCTCTTATTCATATTACCTCTTCTGGAGTTGAATTGTAATATATTTACATCAAGAGCGCGTTCATATTTACGAGCTTTATTAATATTATCACATTAACTTCAGGGAATGGAATAATATTTATCAAAATTTCTCATCCTTCAGGGAATGGAACATAATTATCTGAACGTGCATCAATCACACCAAATTGTGTGATGGCTTATAACCTCTTTTAAGATAATGCTACTTCAGGAGCAAATAGAGGCATGCAAGTAATATAGAGAAATTTTCTCTAACTTATCTTCAGTTGTAACCATAGAAAGCCTAAATTATCACTTCTGGTGGTCATAGGCATTACCACTTCTGGTGGTCATAGGCATATACCACTTCTGTTGGTTAACAAAACTTAGTTACAATGAGATATACGAATCACAACCACTTCTGGTGGTTGTATATTTCTTGCAAACTCTCCTAGAGTTTAAGTGAACCATAAAATTAAGTCATAACAAGACCTAGAAAATATGCGACTGCCAGTGACTATATATATTTTTTTGAAAAATTCCATACTTAGCCATCAATAAAGATGGAAATAATAAATCATGGTCTCTTCTCGTAATATTTTTCTTTAGGAACAAATTTATGGCATGAACTGCTGAGTGAACCAATTAGGCTCGATCGGACCAATGAACAAAAATTATATTATTAATAGCAAGAAACAAGAATGTCTGATATGAAGGAAGTACTAACCTTTTGAGTAGAACTCTTGATTACAGCGATTGGATCTGATTTATATTCATAAACTTTTGCTAACTCAACTCAACAAATAGTTAGTGTTAAGCAATATATGAAAGTGTAAAAAATTAACGTCACAAGTCCTTTGCTACAAACCTACTTCAAGATAGCAAAGTAGCAAGGGAAAATAATCTGTCACTCATAAAGACAAAGTGATATAGTAAAATATTTAAGCCAAACATGGAATCATTTTCATGCGTACTTTGCTAATATGGAAATAAAATACCAGCGCCAAAGAAATATCAATCGTTCAAACCACTGTAAAAAGGGTAGAAATTCATAAATACAACAGTTTGATCTTACTTATAGTGAGAACCGATGCCTTTGGACGATGATAACTATAGTAATACTTCTTTCAAATTATGTGTTCAAGGCAGAGTCTCGTGCTGATAACGTGTTATAAAAATACGACTGTAAAGTAAATAAACTAAAGACAAGTATAGAGAGAAACTGATATATTATTGAACTTTCAAACTGATGTGCATAATGAACTAAAAACTCTTCTATTTATAGAAGAAAGGAAGCAGCTGCGAGGCTTTTCAGGAAGCAGTTACGAGGCTTTCTTCAGCTGCTTGTAAGCTGTATGCATGAGCTACTCGCAACCTGCCTGTTTAATATAAGCTGCTGCAAATCATTTCATTGAACTGCTTGCAACCTGCCTGCATCAGCTGCTTGTAGATAAACTTCAACAGAGTACTAAATGGATAATCTTCTTCAGGAAGACTATCTATAGCAGAGTAATAAATGAATATCCACGACTAATAGTTTCATAACAGTATCCAAATTCAAACATTTAACTCTTAAAAACGAAACAACTTATCCATCCCAAATAAAATAGGAAAAAAGAAAAAGAAAGGAAAAAGAAAACAATTATGCTTTTCTCTAACATTATTTTCTCCGGTCCAAACAACCATTATAACTAGTACTAGGGTTTAAGCTTCAAAGACGATTTTTAGTTTGCCTAAAACCCTTGTGAAGTTGGGTCCGGCAAAATCATGGCTGCTGTGGAGATAGACCTTGGGAAGCTTCCATTTGACATAGATTTTCATCCATCGGATCACCTCGTTGCTGCTGGTCTCATCTCCGGTGACCTCCTCTTGTATGTTCACGTCACAAACTCTCTGCTCTTAGATCCAACTAGTTTGTAATGAGTTTTAGTTGATTAAATTAATTGGTTTTGGGTTGTGCCAAACAATGAAAGTTTTCTGAAATTTATCTGTCTTCTGCAGGTATCGTTACATTGCCAATTCTCCGGCCCAAAAGTATTAATAAAATTCCCCCTTTTTTCCTTCTTATCTTCTTTCAGTCCATTGTTGGATGGTTTCGGTTAATGGTTTATTCTGAATTGTGCAAATATGTCTTTTTGGTTTGTTCAATAATAGGTTGTTAGAAGTTAAAGCTCATAGTGAATCATGTAGAGCTATTCGGTTTATCAACGAGGGCCGTGGTAATTTATTTAAACTTACCCTGCTGGTCCCTTTTTAGTTGTTTGTAATTCGAATACATGTTCTTTTTCATGTTGGTTAAATTATTTGCTTGCTGATGACTCAGATGTGGATCTAGGATTTAAACACTACGAGTTCTGGGTTGTCTCATAACTGGATTTTAGGACAGTGACTTCAAGTGCTTTTAATTTGTGTTATGAATTTAATTTTTCATACATATTTAGTGGATTTCTTAGCACATATTCAAGGTTTGAGCTAAAGCTACTAGGTTCTGCCGAACCCATATCTCAAAGCCTACACTCGCCCCTGTAACAACTTGTGCAAATTGACATCCTCTATCAGTTTGATAACCAACACTAAAATGAACTAGGGAACTCTCATTTTCCAGCACCTCTACTTTTGACTTTGATAAACAGACAACCAAGGTATTCATTTTTCTTGGGGGGGGGGGGGGGGGGGGAGATGACCTCTTGAGCCCGATTTCTTTTGGTTCTATTACTTCAGTTACTTTCTTGTTCCATTTGCTTCAATGTAGTGGTTACTGCTAATTTGATTTGTTTCTGCTTAAATCGAATACGAGTACAGCAATTGTGACGGGATCTCCGGATTTTTCTATTCTTGCAACGGATGTGGAGACAGGTACAGAAATTGTTCGCCTGGAGAATTCCCATGAGTGAGTTCTGTAACTTATGTGTTAGTGATGACATGTAATAGCTTCCAGTTAGACATTTATTAAAAGTATTGCTCTCATAGAAAGGTCCTTTTGGATTCAGGGCTGCTGTTAATCGAATAGTTAATTTGACAGAGTCAACTATTGCTTCTGGAGACGATGAAGGATGCGTTAAGGTGAAATCGGTGTGTTGATTTTTTTTTCCTAACCGAATAAGGCTAAGCTAATTGAGGATTCTAAAAATATAAATGCTTTTTGGTTGTCTCTTCAAATTGGGAATTTTGAAGTTATTAGTAAAATAGTCAGCATTCTGTCATTCACTATTTAACTTGACTGAATAACAGGAACAACAACAATATGCACCTTAGTCCCAAACAAGTGGGTTCGGCTTTATGAATACTCGGACTATGTTACTCCATTTTAACTCATCTCATGTCAATATTATGCTAATACAAATAGAATCTCTTGACCAAGTGTAGCATCAAACCGTACCGTGCTTGTTAAGTTGTTTGTTTATCACACAATTTTAGATTGCTTGATTTACTATCGATATAAAGTAGCAATGGCTTCGAGGTGCACAAACTGGCCCGCTCACCACTGTTACTTTGAGTTGTACTGTCAGCAACCTTGCGAACCTGGTGCATGTAAACTTTTTCTCCTTTAAAAGGAATTTTGAATTAACAAGACATTCAAGTGTTCAAGCATTGATGCCTTATTTCTCAATACAGTGCATGTGTAAATACTGCTCCTTCACGTTCAGTATTAAAGAATAAAGAATTCGGTTGAACACCGTTTCACTCTTGTTTTTTTTGTTCTTCTTTTATTCTGTGGCTGAGCTATAAAGACAAATAAACGATCAGATGTTTATGCCATATGCTACTTATATTACAATTTAGAGCTTCATTGGTCTTTCTGAATGCCCTATCAAGATTGCAGTCAATAGTCCACATACATAAATTTTTGGCTTTAGCGGACTTGGGACTAACAGAAACTTGAATTATTAATCTATCTTGCAGGTATGGGATACCAGACAACGCTCCTGCTGCAATTCTTTTAATGCACAGGAAGAATACATTTCAGACATTACTTTTGCAGCCGATTCCATGAAACTATTGGCAACAAGGTAATTAGCTCTCTCTCAATCAAAAGTATGCATGCACTCAGTGGTTGTAAACTGTAACTATTTTGAGAGATCTTTAATTAAGTGAGGATGAGGCACTCAAAGCTTTCACCCCCCCCTCCCCCCCCAAAAAAAACCAATCCCACCCAACACACACAATAAAAAAGCCATCCTGTTTGACTTATCATCCTTACTAGGAGATGGCTAGATATGACTCTTTTGCTGGTTTTACCTTTGAATTTGAGTAGCTAGCATTTGCTGTATTTGTCATGTTTGTAATTAGTGGAAAGTTATACACTGGTACTAGATCTAACTCTTTACGTGTGAGGAGGAACGAGGATTTGCAAATCTTCTGTTGGTTCAGAAGATACCACGGAATTGACATTTCTAAGGCGATGAAAAGGAAAAGCAGGATCCTTGCTGTTCTTTTGTTAAGTCTATTTTTTGTGTACATTGATCTGATTTGCAGTCAGTTTTTAGGCTGGTTTTGGTTGCTCTGTCATCCTGAACATCTTTTTTACTACGTTTTTTCAAAAGGTGAAAGGGGTTTGTGCTGTACTGTTCACTTGATGCGGTCATAATTTATTAAGATTTAATTGAATTGGTTATTTTCCTGGTTTATGTACAATGCTAGAATTAGAGTTCACGTGCTCCATTATTTCTTTTCCCAGTGTTCTGCTATTTTTCCCAACTGTAGGGCTTGTGTTCAAGATATTTTCTTTCAGCAAAATGTTTAACCACCAAAAATGTTAGAATGTCTTTTACGTCAGGAAAATGATAAACTCTCTTTATTCTGTTACGGTCGGGCTCATGTGCTGCTAACTCTGGCTCATCTTAAGCAGTTCATGCTCATGAAGTTTAATTTAAGAAGTTCATTGTAATTATCTGAATTGCAAACTCTTCTCTCTCAAACTCTTCTCTCTTCTCTGTAGTGGCGATGGGACACTTACTGTATGCAATTTAAGGAGCAATAAGGTAATGTAATCCTTTTGGTTGCTCTTGAAATAAAAACTATACGTACTGACATTACTTCTCATCACTTTAAAAATCGATACATCTTCCATATCTCAATTTCAGATCCAAACCCGTTCTGAATTTTCTGAAGAAGAGCTGCTTTCTGTGGTGATTATGAAGGTAATAATTATTCTGTATGTAATTTTCCTTACACCTTCTCTTGTTGAGCTTTGAAGACAATGTCTCCATGTCTTTGAATATTGTATTGTACTTGATTATCTGCATCCGATTTGCTAGGGTCAATGTGATCATAATTCTTTTCCTTTAAATCTTTTTTCGGTCAACTTAATTCTTACTGTGTTGCGGTGATACTGTATGGGGACTCTAGAGGGTTTTTCATCTCTATGTTTCTTCTTTAGATTTTCTATTCAATTGTTATCCACAAAATACTGTCTCTAAGCATGCTTCATTCGCTTTTGGTGTATTACATTTGTTTTTCCCATTTTTGTCATCAGAATGGTAGAAAAGTAATATGTGGTACTCAGTCTGGAACTCTGTTACTCTACTCATGGGGTTTTTTCAAGGATTGCAGGTATTTCTCCTACTTCTATTTCACCTCTGGAACTTCTTGTCAGGAGTTGATTCCAATATATTCCATTTCTTGTGATTTTCAGTGATCGCTTTATCGATCTATCACCGAACTCTATAGATGCATTACTGAAAGTAAGTGTCTACTGTAACTTTTTTGATTAGGGTATCTACAGTAATTTTTTCCCGATAATTTAAACTTAAACTTAGCCTTATAATCATACATGGAAAACTCAAAATATTATTTTTCCTTCTGGATAAGCTTGATGAAGATAGAGTAATAACTGGGTCGGAGAATGGAATTATCAGGTGAGAAAACTCTGTATGGTGGTACAGACTTGATTTTATTTGACAAATAAAATTCAAATTTATCCTTGAGACACTGTTTCTTTTTGGTGTAGTCTGGTTGGCGTATTACCAAACAGGATTATTCAGCCAATTGCCGAGCATTCAGAATATCCTGTTGAGCGGCTTGGTACAATTTTAAGTTGAAAATTTGGAATTTTGTAGTTTATATTTGATGGCTGAATCTGTATATGTGCCCATGCCATGGAGTGTTTCATTGCCAGCAGCTTTATACTTCTATACTTCACATTTCTATTTGTTGGCTTTGCTTAGGTATGCATCCTTCAATAATTTGTACTTATAAGTTGTATTGACATTTTCCCATTCGTGGTGCCTTATGATGTTGCAGCCTTTTCTCATGATAAAAGATATCTTGGAAGTGCATCACACGACCAGTTACTGAAAGTCTGTAAATATCTCTGTTATCCCCTGCAATATTTTCTTTGAAATTTTCTAGGAGATTGTGAATGTTAGGAAGTTGGACCACTAATGGTTCTATTGCTCCTTTTTCCTTTTTACGTAGCTGTGGGATCTGGATGAGTTGCTGCAAGATTCTGCGGATGGTGAGAAGAATGATTCAGCTGCTGAAGACAGTGATACCGATGGGATGGATGTTGATGATAATGCTCCAAAATCTTCCAAAGGTATATAATATTTCACATTCCTGAATTGGGAAATTATTCTGTCTTTCATGTGTGGTAAAGGATATGGCATTTGTGACTCGAAGATAGGGGTCGAAGTTCCTGAGGTTCCCTTTTTATTAATACGAATTTAATTCCCAAAGCTCGTGTTTCGTCCCCTTGTCAAAGCTGTTTATATATAAATTTCATGCCTTTTTCTTCTGTTTCTTTTAAAATAGAGTATTATATCTATAAAAAATCCTTTATTTCGTGAATTTTCTTTCAAATTGATTTAGGTACTAGCTTTGTTCTCTGGTGGTAAGTGGATATTCTAAGGTATTAAATTCATTAGTTCATTGACTGATGTCATTTTCAGTATTTTTATTCCATTGTTATTCTAGTTCTGATACATACCGTATGAGGAACTAATAGATGAGTTCCTTAACATTCGAAGTGCATTTTAGGGCTCCACTTTTTGTTTCTGTGAGTTTGAGAACACAAAATTGCTACTCAATGTTGTTTGCTCTCTTACCACTTTGTAATGAACTCTGTTAACTCATAACTGGTCCAAAGAGCAAGATAACTGCTATTCTTTCAATGATCTGTTTTCTTTTTTCGCGTAACTAAGGCTCGACCTTATTACTAGACTAATTGACTACAGAATGGTAGGTCTTTTTAGGTGCTTAGCGAATCACCATGACACAATAAAAATTACTCTCAACTGCCCCTCATATGTATCTCTTGCCATGTTGTCTATCCCTCTACGTTGTTAAAAAAAAAGTCTATATCCCTCAACTTTTTACTTTTGCTCTTTCTGCAGGGAGCAAGAAGAAAAATGTAAATAAAGGGAAAGATCCTGGGACTTCGAGCGATTTCTTTTCAGATTTATGATTCAATGTCTCATTGACCTTGGAAGGGCACAACTAATGGCTATTCAAGCAAAAATAGTTCATCAATTGTGTCATTTTGAGTGCTTCCTGTGTCACGTGAACTGGCCACTATGGATAGAAAAGAGGTACAAGTTAAAAGTGATGCTCCCTCCCCTGCTCCAGTGTTTCCCCCACATATTTTAAGAAGCTGATTAATTTGATCCGGAGGTCTCTGATGCTTCTGGAGGCGTGTATTATACAAGTTTTTGGAGAATCCAATGGTTAGCTTTAATTAATTTCTTTGAGAGATGTTGATGCGATAAGTTTTAATTCTGTCGATAGGCTTATGTAGTATCGGTGCTTTGATCTTTGGAGGAATCAGTATATCCATATTTCAAATTCATGTAATGGAATCTTTAGTCCCTGTAGAGAGAGGGTTTCTATCTATTGACCTCTTTTTGACTGAAGTTTCTTTTTTGGTACATTGGAAAGGACTAAATAAACTTGTTAAAATCATTGATAAGCAAATCTTCTTCTCGTGTGTGACCTTTATTTGCTAGAAAGTCTGTACATTGATTGCCCTCCCTCCAGATATGTTTAATAGTCACATTGTTGGCTTCAAGCAAATATTTACAATCTTCAATAATAGCCCCAAGAGGGTGATACTAGATGTCTTCTTCAATAAGCTTGACAGCAAGTAGACAGTTTGTTTCTACTTCCAATTCTTTCGTATCCCAGGTTTTTTGCCACCTTTATTCTCTGTATGATACTCATAATAGGCTTTAACTTACCTGAGTGTCCTAGCATCCGTTTACCATGGGTCAAATTGGTTATCCCTCCAAAAGTAGCATCTTTAGCGTGATACTTAACGCTGCCATCTATTGAAGTTGCTACTTAGGTACCAGGACCAAAACATTTTCAATAGAATCTTAAATACCTTTTCCCTACGGTTAAGATGGCAGCTAGGAGCATTGGAGCTTGTTCTGGTTCACATTCCTGCATCTAATATTACGATTAGCGTAACCTTCAGGGTGAACACAATAAAAAGGTTTATTAGCTGTTCACTTCCCCTCCCACTACTTTTACTCGGTGCTGACTTTGGTTAATCGTATCTTTCGATTACGTTCAGCCTATCCAAATCAATGATTATTTTATGAAATCAGAATCCACAGGTTTGATTTTATGTGATACCATTTCAAGGAAAAAAATTGAAACCCTGGAACAAAAAGATTACTCATAAATAATATAATCACCAAAGAGGGTAGGGTAGATAAGATCCCTCCATCGTTGACTGAGTTTCAGGCTTCGACTACGAGGCATGAGCCCTAAAGATTAAATAAAATATTCTAGCAGGGAGTGCTTCTCCTTTGATGGCCTTTACTTAGCACGAATCCGAATTAGTTATGATTTTTCAAGTGAGAAAAAAAATCATAAATGATAGTACATCTTTAAGCCATGTCAAATATTTCAAGTGAAAATATTAAAAATGATGCTGAATTACATAGTTTCTTAAAGAGGTATCGTATTTTAATTCTTAGACATTGTACTTTAAATGTTGGAACGGTTATATTGTCTTTTTTAAGAACAGATCTAGAAATGTAAAATTATTATTCGAAATAAAGCAAACTTAAATTCTTGTGACGACGTAACCACAGAAAGAAAATGGATCAAGAAAGCCAAACTAAGGCCTCGTTTTTTTTTAAAGATTAAGACGTCTGAATCTGAATGCATGTCTGAATATTAAGATGTGATATGCAAATCTGAACACTGAATGATTAAGACAGTTTGTTTTTCAACATCTGAATACGTATAAAATATAAATATATATATATATATATATATATATAT